>CAAKHC010015791.1:27639-43841 GCA_901007825.1 Macroramphosus scolopax | reverse complement strand
GTGTGAGGTGGGGAGGGGGAGGGGGGGGGGGGACCAAGGTCAGGAAATAGAAAATTGCTGTTTTATCAACACCTGATATGACAGATGACAATGAGTGAGTGCCCTGTGGGAGGAGCGTGTCCCCCTGAAAGTCCTCCCCCCTGATTAAGAGCAGTCGGGCAGACAAAGACAGAGGACGAGGAGAGGAAGTAGAAGTTCTGAGATACAAAGTGAGGCTGACCCTCTGGTTTTTTTTTTCACTGGGACTGAAGGTCATTTAGGCAAAGATCCCAGCACAAACCGTCCCTCTGCCCCCCCTGGTAGTGAAAAAGGCTGGGGGTCAGCAGAGTCAACTGGTCCTGGGGTCGTGCCTGGTGTGTTAGGGGCCCCCGGAGGACCGTCCGGCTTTTTCTGCGGCTCTGAGCGACCACGTTGCCCAAAAAGTGGGGGGAGGCATGGCTGTGCGTTTGTACTAAAGATGTCCACTGCGCCGCTCCCTCCTCCCTAATTCAAAGGGCCGTCCGTCCTCCTGTGTTCCCGCCCTCTCATCGCTTTCTCCTGTTTCACACCCATTCCTGCATGGAGCGTTTGCAGTACAGTATGTGGCGCGGCGTTCCCTTCCTCTTGAACTGCACCACGGTGTAGACCAGCACCACCAGGCACAGCGCGAGCACGCAGGGGATGACGATGGCGACGGCCTTCACCGTGTTCGCTTCGTTGTCCAGCTCGATCACCACGTCCGAGGTGCCGTCCTCAGTCGGCGAGCGGGCGGGGTCGACGGGCATCAGGTCGCAGCCCATGAAGTCCTTCAGGATGGAGCGCGGGTACCCCGGCTCCACTCGGAGGAAATGGTTGTTGAACTTCCAGTACTCCTTCCCCTTGTAGAAGTAGGTAAAACCTGAGGTGAGGAGACAGAAACTGGTCAGTGATGCTGAGGTACAACTTGTATCCAACAACTGCGTAGTGCGATGGAGAAGTCGAGCATGTTACATTGATTTTGTATTTCCCTGCCTAGTCTGACATCTCCTCTGACTTGTTTCTTGACATGAAAGTCTTTGCTCACATGTCGGTGTGTCAACACGGCGAGGAGACGCAGAGACGCTGAGTGACTGCTGTCAGCTGGAACAATGGATCGAAGGAAATGTTCGTCAAGCGATGACAACAACACCCCTCCTTTCTCCCGACGTTTCCCCGAGGCGGCGTCGCACCATGACAGACTGACAAAGGATAAATGTTGGGGAACAATACGGGTGGCACTTCAGCAACCCGGTAAGTAGCTGGTTCTCGGTCCACTCCGCATCAGCAGCAGCCACAACAACGAGTCTGGTTGGGATGATGATTGACAATCTTTTGTGGACGATGATGCGTGGGGGGATTAAACGTCTCCTGGCAGAGAAGCTGCAAGAATCTACAGCTCCTCTGTTGCAGTGACCGTCCTGACAGACAAACATAGACGACAAAGTTTTTTTTTTTGAACGTGCGAGCAATTGTCGTGGTGAAGAGAGTCTCCTACAATGAGTCAGTGTTCATGTTGGACTCCGTCCCCTGGAGGGGAAGAGACGGCTGTTCCACGTGGTAACACTCGTCCCTCTGTGTTGGACTGGAAAGAGCAATAAGAACGGTGACAGAGGCAGGAGGACGGAGAGGAAACGTTTCCTTCCTATTCTTCGCTAGAAATCACACAAATACAAAAGAAAAAGAAAGAAACGCTGACGTGACGGTTGAGCTTCCTGTTCCATTACAACATCTCAATGTTCTCTGTGTTCGGAGGCGACGCGTCACTCTGCCGCCTCCTGCGACCGGCTTGTTGGGAAACTATATTCCATGTGAAACTGGGCCTTATCTTCAGCATGACAGGCTCACTATTTATTATTCATGTAAACTCTTCCCGGGGTGAAATGAGGACGACGTTGCTCTAAATGTTTCCCAGTCAGATGGTGAGATAGACGATCACAGACACCAGGTCTTCTTCATATCTACGGTCGGGCGGACACGTCACTGGTTGGACTGTCAGCATGTGTTACTGTGTTGACAGTGTTCGTCTGAACAAAGGGAGAAGCCGGACAACTGTGAGTTCGGGGTCCCCGACTCAGAAACATGCCGCCTCACACACCATCATCGGTAGCAGCAGACTCCGTTCTGACTGCTTATCTGGGTCAATGTTATGAGCGTGGCCACTTGACTCAGGCCGGCCAAAATAATGCAGGTCGACACACAAAGTAAGTGGACCAACATGTGCTGCACGAACACGCCCATCATCCCCTCAGATATCAATCCACCCTTCATGCTCCACTTGATGCCCGCTCCACCTGGCCTCACCCGCAGACACGCCCCGCTACAGATCTGGCAGCCGACACACGGCACAGATGGCCGAAGCATTCAGCACCGCCTGCTCTCCTTTTTCCAACCCGGGCGCTGCCAAAACCAAAACCGAGTCCAAACCCACCTGGTATAATGCATCCAATGGGGGACGGCTGTCTCCCTCTCACCCTGTCTGACGGGCCAATGGCTGAGCTTGTGAAAGTTATTAATCCCGCCTCTCCCGGGCCAACTGGTTTAAACCTGGAATATCTACCCAGCAGTGGTCTTGTCCTTTATTTTCCACAATCCTGCTCCAACTGTGACGGATGGCACATGAACGGCCTGACGACGGAACACTGGCGTCGTAAACCAGAAAGAGTCGATGTCTGTTTATATTTGCAATATTGCAAATATTTTCTATCCGTCTGTTTCCCCTGATATTGTTTTTAAAGCAGCTTTGCACTCGCTAACACACGGCGGAACAACTGGGGCACATTTCAATCAATGACACCCTGTTTACCTCCTGCACAGTTTGTGTCAGTGACCAGCTGAAATCAATGCTGCCTGGCACACGAGCTGTGTTGTTACTGCCAAATCAGAGTGTTGGGCAGGACAATCCGTACCATTGGCTTTGTCGACGAAGGCCCCCTGTGGCGAGTCGGGCACACCTCTCCACACTGTGACGGGTTTGGGATAGCCAGGGTCCATGGTTCTCCTCTCCTCGTTGTAGCGCCAGTACCTGAGCAGGAGCAAGTGATGAACAATGAAGGACAAAGCTGGGAATGATTGTGGGCTCCCCGTTCCTTCATCTGAACATACCTGTCTCCTTTAAAGAAGTAGGTCTTGGCCACATCCTCCCACCACACGGCCGTCTCGATGCTCTGAGCCGGCATGCCGTGGCCGAACTGGGTGATGTCCTTCGGGTACCCCGACTGCAGCACGGTGTCCTTAAACACCCAGAACTGTTTTCCTGCACATCAAGAAAGAGGGGGGAGAAGAAATTAAAGAACCGAAGACGAGAAACAGCAGCGATTACCCTCCAGGTGCAACACGAGAAGGGCAGATTTACAAGGACGGATACGAGCCTTAATACAAATAGCAGGCAATAACCTGTTGTCTTGTGTTACTGTATCTCATGTTGATGTTTCCCTAATTTAATAAAGGACACAAGCAGTGACAAGTCCCACTGCCCTTGCCTTGAGGTACTCTGGGAACTTGCTGGAAAGCAGAACAGATTTCAATGTTAGAACTTTAATAACGTCTACATGCACTTAAGTAACCGGGAGACGTCTTTGTGTTTGTAGCTTAGAGAGTCGGAGGAGCTTCCTTGTCTGAAAAGTGAAGCCAAGTAAATTTCTGTAAGTACATGCAGATTTAAAGCAACCAGGTTACTAAAGTGCATGCGCATGTTTTCCTTTATGTACCCTTCATGTAAAAGTACTATTGATGGATATCATTTTTTCATCCTGTTTATTTTAATCACATGAACTCTCTAAGGTCACCGTGTCCCTCCCTTCACCTTTCTCTCTACAGTGAACCCTCTTTCCTGAAAACTAATTAGGTTAAACAGCCCGCGTTTGACCCCGTGTGACCCCAGGAAGTGCTTGTGTTCGTCACTGGCGGAGGTAAAGGTTAGACCAGGAGGAAGTGGGGGTGGCCGGGGTGTGTTCCAGACGATGAAGATCATCGTATTTGTGAATAAGAAATGATGTCAGTGTTCAGGAAAATATGTGTGTCTCTCTTTGGCATCGAACCCCTCAGAGATCATCAGGAAGTGGAAACAGAGAAAGTTATCTGTTAAATAATGGAACTATTCACAGGACAGCGCTGTAGTGGAGGGATGAAGAGGCTGGAAGGAACAGTGGGACAGGCAGTCGGCTGCATGCAACTCTGGAGGAGACCTGAAGTGGCCTCTTTTAGGAGAGGAAATTAATTGAACCTCTTCACTGCCACTGACACTCACTCTGTGTCACACTTCCTGTGACCCTGACACACACACAAACACACCACACCCTCAGATTGGTTCCGCCACCCACCCCCCTGACAGAGAACATGTCGAGCTCCATTCAGAAATAGAAACTCCTCTTCAAAGGAGACGTCTGGGAGTTATTTTCTTTGTCTCGATATCCTTCATTAAATGGGATTCTCCTTTTCTTCCTCTCCCTCTGTTTATTTATGTCTTTAGAGGAGTAAACTTGCAGGGCCCTCCGCAGAACAAGTCTGGCTTCATCTGCCGAGCTGTGAGGTCTGCTTTGATGTGGCGGCGGCTCCAGCGTCTGCTGCGGTGCATCAACTAATCCCCCGCTCGCCCTCAACGCTGTAGGAAGAGAGTTGTATAGGACGAGGGTTTACACAAACACAGACGTCTCCTCCTCACATGTGCAATCATGATGCACGGTCACGTGAACCATCAGCAGATGTGATACATCCTGTGATGCTCCTGTAAAGGCACCTGAACACTCTGATTGTTTAAGATAGTGAACTCATGCCTATCCAGACCTTCCCAAGAAGGACCTCCATCCTGATATTAAAGAGACGGCCGCCTGCCAGCGTACAGTATATATCAGTCTACTGCTAATCTACAACAACACACTCTCAGACGAGTCAGCAGGAGGTAAATGAAGCCAGCAGCTCGGTCCTAATTAACTCTGATTGGCTCCTGTGTCTCCGAGGAGGAAAATGCACATTGATCTATGGCTGTTTGTGTTTTGTCTGCTGCCTGTGTGAATGTCTGTCATGCCACCGTTTTACTTGATTACATTCATTGGAATTCATGAGGCGACTTCCCACCTCTCATTGTGATTTAAAGCCAGTCAGGAACTCAGCTGAGTAATTCTTTATATACATTCAGCTTCCTTGTGTTCTAAAAGGAACTTTAACTCCGGGATGTATTTCATGAATGGTGTTTCAGTCAAAGTCGTTCAGTGGAATTAACAAAGATGGAAATAGCTTCGGCTTGTTTTCAAACGGTGAGAATTCTTCACTTCTTCAAGTCTCGGAAGGACGGAAGAAACAAACTCGGTCACAAGGCAGCAGAGGAGGAATAAACAACACATGCTGAATTCCCTCCTAATGTATACCAGCGCTGTCTGCTTACTGACCTGCTCTGTGATGCATGAACAGCACCGAGCTAATCAGTGTCTCCGGTATGACTTCAGGGCGCGCTGCACTCTAAAGGCTCCGTCTGAGCATTTATTTCAGGAGGAATCATCAAACAAGGAGCCGTTAGACGATGTTCAAGCGGCTACGGGGATGACGGTGTTATAGTACTGCGTTTTACACTCCTTTCTTTCTGTATTTTTTTTATTACAAATAGAGACAAACAGAAAAAGGACTCCTGGGAAATCTGCTGCGGGTGTTGAAACGAAAACAGTCATTCTGTTAGTCTGAATATTCTGCATCTACGGGGCAGTTCTGTTGTCACCGAGCCAGGAAGAGAGCAGGGTGGAGGAATACTGACTTCCACAGCTCGTGGCACGCGGGACCAGCACATTGCATTTCCAGGAATTGTTTGGTGCTGAAAATAGAAACGGAGCTGAGTGAAGATTTGTAGTTTTTCATTCCAGTAGGATTTCGTTGCTCACCTACGGCTCCTCTCATCAACACCACCACTCTGCTTGTCCATCTCCCTCTCTGGACAGGATGATATGAGTTTACTCCTCTGCTACGTTTATTAGCAGATTCTTTTAAGTGGCTTTACAGCTCTCGACATGAATTGCGTTAAAGCTCTTTGTTTTGGGGCTAGTTTAGTCGACATCTCTTTAGAAAGGTGGAAGCATCACCACCGAGCTTCACCCCGCTGCCGGTGGAGCTGCTCTGCACACGCCACCGCAGTGATTCCTGAGACTTATGCATTCTAATTAATTCTAGCTAAAGTTGAAGATTTAAACTAAAACATATTACTTCCACCGCCACTAAACTTAACGCCAACATTATTAAAAGTCAAAGCTTGTGGATTACGGTGGATTTTCCAACTAAGTGAGCAAAACATTGCTTTAATCTTCCGCAGATTTACACAGAACTCACACACACACACAGTTAAGATCAAGGGAGTTCTTGCAGCGGGTACGATAACATGCAGCAGTGAGCAAAGATAAAAGCCCGTGTTTGTTTGTGACAGTGGACACATAGAAAACACATGCAGAATACTAACGAGGCATGTGCATACAGAACATGTCTCTGTTTCAATAACACACACTACACGGTGCGCTAATAACAACCGAGATGCTCGACACAATATTTGAGTTGGATGAATGTAAATCTGTGTGTGTCGATGGAAAATCAACGGCAGCGGTGAAGCTCGTGAACTTACCTTTGAAGAAGACGAACTTGCCGTCGCTGTTCTCGTAGACTGCGTCGATCTTGGGTGGCAGACCTCGCCAGAAAACACTGATGAGCATGGGGTACCCCGGCATCACGGAGTTATCTCTGACCCGCCAAAACCAGTGGTCCTGGAAAACAAGAACAACAGGATCATGAGACACATGAAGCCTGGTGGGATTTACATTAGACACATTAGACACCGTCCCTGCTACTGTACTGGAGACGGTACTGTGCCCAGCTCTTTATTAGAGGTGGGGAAGCACTTACACATACACTTCAGTTTACTCCTCACAAGGACCTCTAGCTTGCCTCAGAAAACTAGATTAGATTAGATTAGATTAGATTCAACTTTATTGTCATTACACATGTATAAATACAGGGCAACGAAATGCAGTTTAGTGTCTAATCAGAAGTGCAAAGAGAAGCAAGTGCAATAAATACGTATATACAGAATGTGCAAAAATACGTATGTAAAAATCTGTGCGACGCCCGGGAATTGAACCCGGGTCGCAAGAATGGGAATCTTGCATGATACCACTACACCAGCGGCACCGTCCTAGCTGTCCTAACTAGCATTTAATATAAAAAAAAAAACACCTCGGAGCGAAACACAACTCTGATTGTGCAGTAGCGGCGGGAGCCCTCAGGGGGCAGCGACGTGTCCATCCAGTCAAGGCGTACCAGAATCTGATTTATATGTTGGACTTTTCATGTTTATAGTAAACATCTTTGACTGTCCCCAATGGAGCTAATTTATGATGTATAATATATGTAATGTTTTTCTGTTGCAACTATATGTGAGTAAGTTAACATTTGCCTCCAATTTATAATGCAAAATAAATGTGTGGCTGTGCAACCTTGTAATATAATCACACATTTCCCATGAAGAGAGACATCATGAAATATGTCGTGACTTCCGCGCGCTGTCCTGCTGTTAGCACTGAATGATGATGTGTGACACCAGTGGATTCAGGCCGTCTTCTTGCTTTGCCGCTCATGCAACAAAGCCTTCTGGTGATGATCATCCCTGGCTGCTGCCTTTAAGGATCAGGTTGCCTGGAAAAGCCAGCGTGACCGCCGCTACGCACGGTGAACTTCAAGAACATGCAGGGAAAACCATCAAGTTACAGAGGAGAAGTGATAGCCATGAGCTTTACGAGAGGCCAAAGGCTCCGGTTTCCTTTTGGGGGGGAAACGTGAGCGCGGCCAGGAGGAAGGTGTGTCTTTTAGATGTTGAATGAAACTTGATGACAAAGGGAGCCGGGGGGAGACCCAGCTGTGGAAGCCATTTGGACTCATTGCAATGTCCCACCCTTTGGCAATGGATGGACGATTGCGCCTCCTGAATGCACTGAGCAGTCGGGCCAGGAAAGCCTGACATCGATTGTAGCAAGGGATGCAGAAACAGAGAGAGGAGACAACACATCATCACACCCTGTTTCATTCACAGTGAAAGCTAAATAAACAGCCCATTTATCAAACACTCCCCGATTCTCTCTTTCTCTCTCTGTCTAATTCAATTGTTTCTCTGGGACTCTCCACTCTCCCCGGACTCTTCCTCCTCTTTCTTTTCATTTCCCCTTGTCCCTCATTGCGATTCCTCCTCTGTTCCTCCGCCGCTCTCGCTCTCCACCTACTGCCTCCATAGATTGCATTTGTTCAGCGTTTTCTGCTGTACAAGGCTCCGCCAAGTAATTGAAAACAGATCAAACTGTGAAATCGGACCCATTTGAATCATTTTGACTTCACAAAGGGGGAAAATGTTCTTTTCTCCCACCGTAACATTCTACACAAACTCTGAAAATAAATCACAGGCGAGCAGACTTCCCTCGTTGAACATTCCGGCCGGCACTTTGCAGTGACAGGAGCGTCTGAAACCATCGCCGGTTGACGTGCTCGCAGAAGTTGGATTTATTACACTTTAAATTGTTTGTGTTCTCTGCTTTGAGAGAAAAGGCAGTGGAGGGTTGGTCACCCGTCGCATTGGATAGGAATATAAATCCTGCACTCACTGGCATTAACAATCCGTCTGTACAAGGTGTTTCTGGGAGTGTTGACCTGAATGCAAACTGCAGACTGCGACTGGAACCTGATGGACATCAGAGATGTTTGATGAGAGCAATTAGCAACACGATGACAAGTGACGATGATGAAGATGAAACTTTATATTTGGTGTTTGCACATTGTTGACCTGGAATGTATTTCTACCTGAACAATAGATGGAGGTTAAAGAGTTGTCATGAACTAATGTGTACCAGTTATGACATGTGCAGAGTATTCTGTGTTCTCAGGTCGGCTCTCAGTCAATCTGTGACTTTACTTTGGCTTCCTAACTTCATGTGTGGCCCCTCCCCAACACACGTTTTTTATTACACTGTTTTCTTTGGACTCTCGGGGGGGTCGGCCGCCCCTCCTCCAAAGTAACAGTGGGAGAAACACTGAATGTGTGTTTGGGGATTTAAACTGACAACAGACTCTGAGGATGGAAGTGCTGTCCTCCGTCTAAGTACTGCGGCAATCTTGCGTCATCACTTAAACTTGACGGACCCCCGGTGCTCTCTGGAGCCGCTAAGTCAAAAGACTTTTTGATGAATAGCTTTTATTCCTAATTCAGTGAGTCGAAAGAAAAGGAAACGTGACGCAACCCCTTCTTGACTCGGCTTTGAGCGGAATTCATGTGTGAATAATCGTCGGACGGGACGATAACAAGGGACGGAGGTTTGGTTTTCTTGCAGAACGATTGTCCACCTCGCTGGGAAATGTTCAAGTGTGCTCAAAGCTCCAACACACACTCATCTACGGCACAGCTGCACCTCTTCAGACGACATCCACCTAACAACTGAACACGGAGGTGCAGCCTTGAAAACCTGCTGCTGTTTCTTTATTTAATCGTCATTCTGCTCAGGCCAACACAAAGGACGGTCTGAGGGCCGGTCCTGGAGGGGACCGGAGGATTTGTATTAGCTGGCGGAAATACATCTGATCCAAACCACAGCTGGCACTGACTGTCACTTTCGCTGATTGGAATAACATGATAATGTTGCCAGCGCCGGCAGCGGATCATGTTCATGATGTCACAAATTACTGCGACTTCTCTCAGTGAGTTGATGACGGGTCAAAGGTCAACTTGTGTGGAGCGCTCGCTCACGAAGGGCCGACGAGGTCTGAGGAGATCAGAGAGAAGCAGAGTGGAGACGTAGTGGATCGGGAGGCTGTCGGCAACAGCCAGACGCAGAATAAACATTATTAAATCACTAAACTTTACACCTTCACAAAAGGTCGAGGTTAGTGGGCTTTTCATGTCTTAGATAAAATGAAGCATCTGAAAGTCAACAGAGAAGCTGACTAACAGACACGGTGGAGATGAGCTGTGGAACCAAAGTCAGACTTCAAAACACCCTTTTAGAATCCTTTTTTACATTCGTAGGTCTCCGTTCGCAGCTCCGCGGAAGCCTGATGGGAAACAAATGGACTTTTGATGACCTGTATGTGAGTCAGAACAGAATTACGACTCAGGTCCAAGTCCAGTTCATTTTTCCATATCAGAGAAAAACTACCTGACAGCATGAAATGTTGAGAAAACCACCGCTCAGTTTCCGTGACTGTGCTTTTGCAAGACGTATTTATGTACGTGTGCATGCGTTCGACTGTGTATTTTCAAAGCGGAGTGTGAGAGGTGATAGAAAGTTGAACCTGGAGTGACGGCCATCATAACAGCGTTTATTGGCGACACTGGATCCACACGGCTGTTCACCGTCATCTGTGAACCTTAAACGACCCTCTGGAGAGAAAACTGATCAGCCACCTCAACAGGCGTGACTCCTCACCTGGCTTTGAAGATGAACGTGCCCCGTACGCACCCGGCTGCTGGCAGAACAACGTGCAGCTTCTTACTCAAACACCAATATGTAGTGTTAACGGAGGCGGATGCAAATGAAAAGGGTTTGAATACTCTAACCCCAGTAACTACCTTCCTTTAAGTCTTCATTTGATATGGAATAAATCTGACCATAAGATATCCTGGAACATCTTATTGAACGATTCTCTCAGATGTTCTTTGATGAGCCGCAGCAGCGTGTAAACTGCATTTAAATATGTTGACATCAACGACTTCTGCAGGGCAGAGTGGAGAACTACGTCTCTGAATGAATCATCTTCAAGCACAACGTTGTAGATGCAGATTTTACTTCAGAGAAAATTTGCTCAACATCCAGTGTATTTAACAAATAAACTCATATCAACTCTGCTTCACAAATCTGCCTTCTGTACATGGTTGGACCACCTGTGGCCCCCGGGGACGGGGAGATTGCTGAGTTCCCTTCTATAATGACTTGGCTCTGACTAGACGCTGCTCCTCCAAAACAATCAAGTGGGGACGGTGAGTGCAGCCAAGCCGTGCAGGCCAAATGGACCTACAGCAGGAAGAACCCGAGCGGGTAATAAATCACAGAAAAGAATCCCTCAATGATAGAAACAAAGGAAACAAAGTTTCCTGTTAAACCGAAGTGAGATATAAGCAAACATTATAAATCCTTGCTTTTCTTTCATATGTCATTTGACCCAAAGGTTCCTCCACTATGGCGAGCTTGGCCGGCTCCACGGAGAGTCGATGGAGCTGCGGAGGAGGATAAACATCACTGATTATAATTCCAGATCAGATGTTTCACAGTTGGACAGCTGAATCTGCCGAGGGAGATGTGTGTTAACATGATACCTCCGTCTTCTCGGAGAACTCATCAACAGCCACAGGAATTGGCACAACTCCTCTTCAGAGTCAAGAAACATTAGGACCACCTGCCGTCTCAGTGGAGAACAAGTCTGAACGTCAAACCTGTGACACCTCCTTGATTTGAACACCTCCGGTCTGAGACAAGGATGGTGCTGCAGGAGGGAGAAACCATCCAGAGTTCTGATATTACCGGTGGTCCTAATGATGTGAGCGCTGAGGAGTCACAGCTTTACGTCTGCCAACAAGTCACACCAGACACTCTCCTTCATTGTTTTATTGGTGTGGAAGAAGGTGAGCTGGTCCTCAGAAAGACGGCAGAAGCCAAATTCAATACAATAGAAATAACTTTCAAGTCAAATCAGCGGCCTCAACCAGTGAACCTAAATCAGTGACTTGTCCAAACATTCATTGGATGTTACTTACAGTGACAATAACTGTTGGTGCATCAATAAATCCAAATGTCATTTCAGAACCTGCAGCTACGATTGATGCATCTTAGAGCCGACTGTTCTTCTCTTTCGCTCTCACAAAACCATTAAAATGTTGGCTGATTGCCAGACGTCCTGTTTGTCTCGGCTGCAGTCCCATGATCCTCGTCACTTCATCAGAACAGGCTGCTGCCCCGTGAGTCACAGAGGGTGACAGGAAGTGCTGCAGACACCATGTGAAAGAGTTATGAGCTGATCGTGCGACGGATGACGAGTGTAACGAGAATCACTTCCAGGAAGAAAAGACTGTCGATTTCAAGTGTAATTGCGGTTAAAAGGTAGCAGATATGGTTCAACGCCAGCTTTGTTGTTTTTCTAGTTAGTGAAAGAGAGAGAAAGGACAGGAAGTTTTTCTTTCCCCGGCTCCACAAGCCTCTTATTTAACCAATGAATACTATTTATATGCCCAGAAAAAATACAGTCGGACTCACATAAAGCATGAGAGGCTCTTTGTCCTCTCGGAGGAGCAAACAGACCCGCTCGGAGTTGCCCTGAGGTTCTCTCTGTTCCTCACTACGTGGTGCTCACAAGCTTAGACCGAGGATGGAGATGCATTCAGGGACATGTGTGGTTTTGCACCCTGCTGGAGTCGGTTATATCGGAGGATTTGGGGAGTAGGAGGCTGTGTTGAAGTATCCAATGTGTGTGAATGTTTGGTCAATCAACCTCAGGTAACCTTGAGACAGTTCATCGCAACAGAATAGCTTCTTAATTATGCAATAAAATAAACTTTATATATTTCTACAAGATGTATAACCTGAATCAGATCATGTCATTCACGGTCAAACTTCACTGCCACCACTAACTTTGTTTCCGTCTAAAAGACACGAAAAATGCAAAAGAAAACCAAACCAAATACCTCACAGTTCATCCGGTTTCATCCAAGAGAACTATTTGCACATTATGCACAGTATGAACATCTCAAACATGGAGCAGATTAGAAGGAAAGCTCCCACCCTATGTATATCTAGGTAATCCTTGAAGCTCTCATGCATCCACACCCCATTCAACTACTGTCAGGAGCTGCTCTGAAACCACCACAGGGTGTTTTCCCAAGTCTTTTGCCATTTGCAGTGGTTTGAATTAAGGGATGAGATGTTCTTTTGTTATATTTATCAGCTTATTAGGTTATAGGTCGGAGCCCAACAAGAATCTCATCTCTCAGGAAATGACTTTCTTCAGGCGAGTATCACGTTCTGGTGTAATGTAAAGCAGACAGCGAAGCCACAGTCCAGAGAACTTCCTGAGTGGATCACGGATCATTCCAAGGAAGGAAATACAGTTCAGAGATACTCCACCAAATGTTTTGAACCTGACAGACTGATTGCAGGTCTTTGAATCTGAGATGTCGGACCTGTTTCTTACCTTAAAGACAAACATCTCCCTCCTGAGTATGGCCAAGGTGTTGAAGCCACCATCACAGATGTTGGGTTTAGAGTTGGGGTGGGACGGTCTGTCCCCGGGGGGGAGCCTCGGAGGCCGTGTCTGCCTGTCTGGCTTGCGTGGGTCCGAAGGAGGATGGGAGCGAGGAGGGGGCACCGTTGGCAAAGGCTTGGTGGGCTGGGGGATCTTATCAGGAGGTCCTGGAGAAAATCACAGGAGAACAAACCGGTGATGCATGTGGGATCTCGTCTCCGAGGGCCTCGGCTTTCCAAACGCTGAAATATACATCAGGATGAACCAAACAGAAAATAAAAAGCAATGAATGCAGCAGTATGAGACGAGACGAAAAATTAGAGGCACGGCCTCAAGACATTTAACATTCATGAATTACATGAGAGAACGAGAGCGAGGGACATGCAGTGGAGGAACACAGCGAGAGAGAGGTGGAGGGGGGGCAAGCGAGTGGGTTGCATGTATGAATAATTGAGCACATGACGGCGTACGGATAAGGAATAGTTGACTGGGATATGAAAAATGCAAATGGGACAAGTAGACCCCCGTCCGCACCTGCAGGCACAAAAAGTGTCAATGAGTCATGGTGGTGTGGATAAATAATGAGCTGTAAAGACTGTAAACATCCAGGAAGGATTCAAAAATCATTGAATGAAAAGGAGATTAAAGAACTGAATGAACGATCTTTTAACGGGGAGGGTCAGTGAGCAATCAAACAAAGAAATAACAACAAGATGAAGCAGACATGATCGGCCGGCCCATCGCAGGATTAACGGGGAGCTGCTCTGCTAGACGTCTTCCACAGAACTGATCAGCGAGACACCAGAGATTCCATTCACTGACTGAATTAAATCCCTTGAAATACATCCCAGATTAGCAGAGCCAAAGCTCTGTGCAGTTATGTAAGCGGGGGGGGGGGAACTCGCAGTCAGCTGGACATGCAGACAAACAGCAGCAAGAGGAGCAAAGACAAACATGTAGAAAAGTTACAGGATGTTTGGCATCGACGCTGAAGATTCTTTATCAAACTAGAAACTGGGAGCTGGAGATCCTCAGGTGGAGTATCAGTAGGGTCAGAGGTGACCCCGTGTGCTCTCACGGTCATCACGACCGCAGCTCACCTCACTGATTAGTCCCACGCAAGCAGAACAAACATCTTATCAGTGAAATCAGCTGGTGTGATGACGGCTGCAGAGAACTTCTGCAGACTTTTTTCTATACTCGGAGTGATGGTGAGTTGGAACTATATCTGACTATGAGGAGGTCAGGGCAGCGGACTGGACAACACACATACAGGCAGATGTTTGTTGTGACGTGACAGGGCGGGACGAATCAGGGCAGGACACATCGGGACTGATAAGACCCAAACAGGAAGGGTCTGTGTCATTGTTCCCAAACGCCAACAATGCAGCCGGACGGACCAAAACTGCAATCCCAGAGTTTTTTAAACGTCCACGGAGCTGTGAGTCCGCGGGGTGCAGCGCGGGCTCGGCCTGAATGCAGCAGAAGGTCTGGATTTGGAAATGAAAACACTGTGGATGCAGCCTGAGGGGCCTCTGAATGGATCCAGACACGTCTCCTAGACATCATGTTTACACACAATGAATTGGTTTTTACAATGAAATGAGGCAGGACATGTTTGTGTTGTCGGTTAGAGTCGGTAGCGAACCACAGACCACTGGCAGGGAGGCTGTGGGTTGCAGGAATTTGTTCAGGGACGGTACAAGAGGCGTTCAGGTAAACCTGCACGACTTGTTGATTTAATTAAATGTGGCCTTTTTCATCATTTTTCTATAACTCCAACAAAGTGCCTTGAACACAACCGCAGACACATTCATTAGTCAGAGTCGCAATAACAAGATCATTTAGGGTAATTTAATAAAATAGTGTCATTGAACTGACATTTGGAACTCGTTCTGATTACGTTGATTTAGAAAACAAACCTGACTTCAGAGGCATCATGTTTACCTGGAAACAGACGGAGTCTGCTGTTGCTAATTACTAGTCTTCATCATTTCCGTGGGATAAGGTTATCTAGACTCATCAAAGCACCAACAAAGGTGTTAGTGCTCATTGGGATAATTGGATTTAACCCATTTGCAAAGCTTTTTACAAATTCCATAAAAGCCCCGAGAGTTTATTTCCAATTACCGAAACTTTGATGGATTAAAGGCCTTGAGATGAACTTAAGTGCAAATATGACAGTAATACAGTACGTGAATAAATGAATGTTGATGTTCACTTGCCTTATTAGTGGGGGGCTTTATCATGGGCAGAAATGTGACTGAATTCTGCTGCTTTTGTTAAGAGGAAGTCGACTTTTATCTTCAAGAGGGCAGGAAGTCATTATGTCCAAAGCTTGTTGAGAAAACAGACCAGAGACTAAATGATTCCACTTCCATGTGTTTGCACACGGTCCGTCACAGGCTGATAGAAGATTTCTTTTGTTTTTATGGGAGTGAATATTCGGTGCATTTTCCTCCTGTTTATTATTCATAAGTTTTACTCTTGTGCCGTGTAAAAAGGGAATATGAATGATTTGAAACAGCGAGCATTAGTTCCCTGCTGTTACAGATTTACACAGTCACATTAAATTAAGAAACGGTGCAGCAAGAAGCCCAAACGATCGATCTCATCGTCAGCTTTGAGCTCCGGCTTCCACTGACTGCACATCAAAGTCTCAGAAGATATCTAGGTTCAACATCACCTTCCCATTCACACCCTTCTCTCATTCTATCTGACTGCAGCTGTCGTCTTAAATCCCACCCAGTCTCCTCACAACTCACTCTACCTTTGAGGAAAACCCATTCACACCTTCTCCTCCTCATCCTCAGTTTCTAATTGATGGAGACTGTGCAGCTCCCACCAGTGTCCTTATTTAGCTCCCATGTCTAGCAGCTCTGTTGCTACAAGACAGAGGAAATGAGGCCAATTGGTGGGGGAAGAGAGAGAGAGGGGGGGGGGGGGCGGGGCGGGGGGGGGGTGGG
>CAAKHC010015791.1:0-27619 GCA_901007825.1 Macroramphosus scolopax | reverse complement strand
GGGGGGGGGGGGGGCTGGGCGAGGAGCTGTCGTCACTTGCTCTGCCCTTCAACTCTTCGTACAACAGAGTGGAGGAGGGAGAGGAGTAAAACACGAGAGGGATGAGGAGCGATTTGATCGCTTGCCCAGGTCTGTGACTCCCAAAGGTGCATGGCCTGACCATGTAAGCAGATGTCAGGGTCCTCTTGGTGCGTGTGTGTGAGTGTGTGTGTGTGTGTGTGTGTGTGTGTGTGTGTGTGTGGCCATTTGACAGACCACAGTCATCTGGTTTCTCCACACAAACCAACCATAACGGAGCGATACAAGAAGAAGCTCACACACATCTGATCTGCCTTTAAAGGTTATCAACAGAGAACAGAGTAAATCAAAGCACATAGAGAGTGTAAAAATATGAATATAATCCTGATCTTATATAAATCTGTTATGATAACATTTGGTTTCCCACTCCTGGTCCACCCACTCCTGAGCTCTACCAGCTTCATGAGTAGACAAAGCGCTGCAATCAGCATCAATTCAAAACAATTGGCACTATAATAAAAAGCTGTGTAGATGCTTTGATGACGAAGCTCTCAGCTCTTGTTAAGTCCTAGATCTTTTTAAAGTGATCCTGCGCTATAACTGTGTTTGAATAACACAGAACGTATACGACGTGAGTGAGTTTGAACCCCGACAGTCTCACCAGTGCTGACAGGTGGAAACATGAAGCATCTCTGTGTGTTTCATCTTACCGTAAATCTTCTGGATGCCCAGTAGGTCGTCCATCGGTAGTTTAAAGTTGTCCGTGTCCATGTACTGGTAGAACGGAGCCATGATGGCCGTGGGGTCGTTGGAGTGTTCCAGACCGAGAGCGTGGCCGAGCTCGTGGACGGCTACCAGGAACAGATCGTTACCTAGAAAACAGAGACGGACTTTGTCATTGCTGAGCCGATGAATTTGTTTGCAGCTTACATCCTTCGTCAGCCTTTGTTTGTTGTTGTTGTCACATCCCAGGTTGCCAGCTTGATCCTCTTCTAATATCCTTCAAAATAATGCCGTGTTCTGTAAAAGTTGATTTGAATAAACTGAGCAGACGTCTGTCATCAAATCTTCCACAATGGCTGAATGGACTTTGCTCTGATACACAACAATGTGCAGATTCTGATTCAATATTAAGTGAAGGATTACGTCTGGATGAGCAAACAGTTCTTTGGTTGGATCCCGAACAGACAAAATGGAAAGATAAGTGAAGATGGGTGCATCAGCATGGGTAATCCACCACTTATGCACCTAATGAGTGGATTATGTAGCAAGGCACAGCAGCTGATGGGCATATCACACAGACATACAGGCCGTTGCATATGCACACATACACACACACACGCAGGCAACCTCACAACACACCGGAAACCCTGCTCACTGTAATTAGTCCAGAGCCGTGGTAAGCTGATGACCGCGCTGGCCTGACCTTTTGACTGACAAATCCTCAGCTCCCAACCCCCCGCTCAATCCCAAATGTATTAGGTTCATATTTTTGGGATTTAAACCCTCCAAAAGGATGTTTCAAGCTCCGGCTGCCACATACAAGCACATTACTGTTGGTTGCCCGATAGGAACTCCAGAGTTATGGACACATCAGCCGTGTGAGTAAAGGGATGTACTGTCTACGTCTTTGTCGGCCTCTGTCGTGATCCAACCCTCAATCTTGACTCAGCCTTTCTACCCCCCGAGGCCATTTGAGGTCAGTGTTGCCTCTTTGTTTCCGTTGCTTACGTATGTCATGCTGTGGAAGACAGAGACTTCCTGTTGGCCCGGGGTCCATAAATAAAGCCAGCTGGAAGGGAAGAGATGGGGAGGATATAATACATACGGCACGGGATGGGATGGCCTGAGACAGAGAGGTAATAGTGAGGGGAAGGTTTACGATGGGAGGAGAAGGAAGGATGAAGGTTGTGAGAGGAAGATAAAAGGTCACTGGGAGACAAAGATTCAAGACAAAGATAAATGAGTGAACAAAAGATGGATAAACAGAAGGAAAAGGACGTTTAAAGTGAAAGCTTCATTAAATAAATCCTGATAAAGACACAGGAAGAAACAGAGGCAGGGAGACGTCGTTGTTATCTTGAGAGATGTTCCAATGTTGCTGCGAGCACAGAAAAATAGAACTGTAAATCTATACAACCTTGACCTTTGACCTCGGTATTAGTACCACCGGGCTCCAGTCGGTGGTCGTATATCAGCCCCCAAAAACAAAATACAAACCAACATCTAACTGCTGCAGTGCCTGTGTGACGACACGCTGAGGGCGACAGTGTTTCACTTAGTTTCACCGACTTCTGGATCATTATCATCGTCTACACCGTCCGCTAGTTTCAGCGTATATGTAGGACAAACTCCAAGCAACTAGTGATGCTTGGCGGGCTGGAGTAATCGTTCCAGCAGATACTGCGGGAGTGGGCGGGTCGGGCCAAGAGGTGACAAAGCAGTGTTCAGAGTTAGTTATAAATTATTTACAGGAATATATATGCAGCATGCAGTAGCTGTGCATCACTAATCCCACCTTCCATCATCTCTCTCTCTCTTTCTCTCAGAAAAGAGAGAGAGAGAGAGAGAGAGAGAGAGAGAGAGAGAGAGAGAGAGAGAGAGAGAGAGAGAGAGAGAGAGAGAGAGAGAGAATACAAGCAACTATCGCTGAAATGCTACGTTTGATGCTACGGATTATTGTCCTGTTAACTCATTGAAAAAAGTTTTGGGTGTTTTAAATGGAGGATGATGTGAGTCGCGGCGTGCGGAGGCAGCCTGGCAGCGTCCTCAGGACAGGTCAAGGTTGCACCTAATGAGATAGTGTAGCCTGAGAAGAAAAAAAAGAGAGAACTAAAGAAGGGAAGATAGAGTGGAAGAGGTACGGGGGTGAGTCACTGTTGATTTATGATCAGCCGTGTCTCTTTGTCTTTCCGTACAGGGGTTTGCAGTAAAGTAACGGGGGTTGTGATTAGAAGCCGGAAACCTCTACCTGCTCTTTCTCCGTAATTTACCAGCTCCCTGCACACGCCACTGCTGCTACGGACCATCTGCTTGCTGGGGGCACACGTGACACACGAGTGCAGGTTGCGGTCGTAAACAAACACAGATAAACACACACTGGCCCACAAATCTGACGCGGGGCCCTGGACAACACGTTTCAAATGCAGTAATATGTCAGGTTGTCAGGGCAGGACTCCGGGGGCCTGTAACCTCTCTGCTTCCTTACCTTTAACTAAGGGCCAGTGGTTTACTCAATACAGGAGCTATAAGCATCGCTGATCAGCGCTTGCTGACCTCACAGGTCCTCACAGGTGTCCACTCTGCTTCCAGGTATTCATTATCTTTCCCTTCTTTAAGATGCTATCAAGGGACCAATCTTTTCTCTCTCTGGTAAGGAGGTCAACAACTGAACTCCCCCTGACATTATAATGACATAACAACAGCTAAGCCCCCCTCCTCCTCCTCCTGCACGGATGAGGAGGTGAACAACTCCTAACACATCCGCCTTGGACTGAATAGAAACCTCCTTTCAGGAAACGCAGCTGCGACGTACCGCTGTCAACTCCTTGCTGTTGTTTTGTGGCTCGAGTCAAAGCAAACATAAGCTTCTCTTTGTCCCACAGGACCCCAAATGTTTCCCACTGTTCAGCTTCCACAGATCCCTGAGTGGCTGACGCAGCACTTTCAGTAATGGTCTCGGGGAAAAAAAAAATAATGTTGCGAGGCAACATGAACACAAAAGGCTGTTAACTGTTTAGGTGGTTGAGGACGCTGGTACTCAACATGTTCCACTGGGATGGACTCATACGTAACTAAATCACTATATACATAAATGATCTGTTCCAACAGATGACAACGATGACCTCATCCACTAACCAGGGTGGAGTTCCAAACACCACCATTGGCTGTGGTTCCTCTGTGGTCTGTAATCAGACATCACAACAGCCTCGTCCCCGAAGAAACGTGAGCCGTGAGAAGGGAAAGCAGAGCGGCAGCGGCGGCCGTGAATCAGAGTGTGAGTCGATGAAGGCGCCGCTCGTCCAGGAGTGTTGTGCTGTGCTGACAAGCTGCTGAAGGATCCCGGCCCAGTGGTTCGGTGCCTGGCTCAGAGGGCCCCCGGGCACGCGGAGCTCCGCTGGCTGTCAAACCACGAGTGTTTGCCTGACGTGACAGAGTGACCATTGTGAAGAACGGTGGCGTTCTGCTGTCGCACTCTCGGCTTCCAACATACCCTCACAGGACAGAACAGGAACACACAGTGGGCCATTTGTTGCATTTCACCACATTAAATTACACTTCATCAAGCTTCTCACAACGCAATAAAGCCTCTCCCACACAACAAGGGGAAGTATAACGAGGTCCTGGTTCGTTTAAATGCACGAAATGTTCCTTTAAACTGAAACGTGCGATACAAATGTCAGTGAAGACATTGTTAGTGTGTTAATGGAACCCCTCAGCATCAGCACCGCCCATCATCCATCCTGTTATATAATCTTACAGACAGAACACTGTTCATTCACTCGCTCTCCTTTCTTCCATCCTTCCCTCTTTGCCCTTTATCGCTCTCTCCTTGTCTCTCTCTGCCTCTCGCTACAGGCTGTTGACATCAGTTGACCAACATAACAACTGATTTTGTCATGGCTGTTTGGACACAGGAATACGATCTAATATCCTTCTTTCATATGTCCTCTATGTATGTTCATCCCGGTGCAGCACCTGTGAGGAAGACGTGGATCTTTGTCCATTTACATTGTGATCATTCATCATTATTGATGCGTTTTCAAGCAACGGTGCCTTCACAAGGTGGACGGACACTGACAACACTTGTGTTTCCTAACTCGTCTTTCACCAGTAAGATGGACAGAGATGATTTTGATACCATTGAACTGTGTTAACACGGCCTCAGCCTGCATCACCGGGGACCTTTGAGCCTCTCTGGTAGTTCAGTGTACGACTGACGACCCACCAGCCACCTTGTATTTCAAAGAATCCTCCAAACTCAGCTCGTTTTTATCTCTTCTTGAGAGGGAAAGAAAAAATGCTCGCTGCTTTTTACACGGTTGGCAGCTGGCATTTCTCCCATCACTGCTGACGGCAGAGTTTGGGAGTCAGAAATGCACCTGAAAGAAAATTGACAAAGAAGTTTAAAATGACGGGGCTGAAGGAAGGCGATGTTTCTGTCTGTTTCAACTTTCAGCATTTCCACTCCTGCGGAAATTTAAACTATTTCAACCACTTACGAGTCGACCGTTCAACAACTTTCACATGTTTTTTCTCCTCCTCCGACTTTTCACCTGCCGGTTCAGCTGCTTTCAGTGGTCCAATCACTTGTTAATGACGTCTCTGCTGTCGGTTTCAGACACTTCAACCCTATTAGGCTTCAGGTAAACTCACAAAGAAAACATGCTTCATGTTGAAGGAGCTGAAAAATGCACAGTAAGTTGATGTTAACACGTCTACCACATTCAACACCACACAAGACGATCTCCCTTCAAGAGTGTTATAATTGGTGAGTTTTCGGAGCGATGGATCACAGGCGCTGTTGTTTACACGTTTTAATTGTCGAGGATTATGTGTACGAGGTTATGAGAGCATCTGACTGACTAGTGGGAGGGCGAGCCTCCCCAGGTATGGGATCTGTGTGCATGAGTGTGCTCCTAAATGTGTGTGTGTGTGTGTTTGTGTTGCCGTGTGGGCGGAAGAGAGTGCCGCCGCCCACGTGGAAGTTGATGCCGCTGTCAGTAGGCGGCCGTCTATTTCTAGTGGCAGCCTGGTGGGCAGGAACACATGGTGATGTCTGTGCTTTCTTCCTCTTCACTTGATTTTTCTTGCAGGAGCGTGAACGCACTGCTAAACCGCGGATCTCTTATCATTCTAGAGAATGATACGTATAATTGGATGTGGTTTTATAACTACAGCCGATATTTCACACATAAATAATGTGTTTCTACGAGGATGCCAGAGACTCTTTACTGCATCCTATAATGAGATTAATTAGGTCTCGCCTGTGCTATTGTCATAGATAGTATTACCCAGGAATAAGGACCACCGTTCCCATAAAGTCAGCTGCTTGTTGCCATAATAAAACTTGCACCTGATCCCTCATTGACACCAGCTTTTATGGTTTTATTTAACAGTGTACACACTTGTACTTTTCTTACAGGAGTCCTTAACTCCTGGAAGAAAGTCAGGCAGCAGCTGAAAAGCACTATGATAGAGTCCTTCCAGTACTGGTCACTAGTAATACTGATGTCCTCAAAGCTGCAGTTTGGGTGTCCTACAATGAAGCCTTTGTTCTTTACAGTGGCAATACTATTTATTTTTCGACGATTGTAATACTGCAGTGATGTACTTACAGAAACCTCACAATGACTCTTCAAGTGTTTTTACTGGACCTTATAGTGAGTTTTAGCTCATTGTTCAGCTCTCCGGGTTGTTTTTTTTGTTTTCGTCCCTGTCAGCGTTCTCGCAGCGACATCGTCAGCTGCAGCAGGCGGCGACTTTCAGAGAGAAAAGCACTGAAGCCTCGCTGACACAATTAGAGGCCAGCTGGTGAATATCACGGAGCATTTAGCAGCTAAAGTGCTCCGAAAAATATATAAACGATAAGGACCGTCATTGAAGGAGACCGACTACAGAGCTGAAAGACAGTGAAAATCGGACTTATTGTCACCACCAATGAATAACAACTCTGTGACTGCTACAATGATCTATAAGAATCGCTATGTTGTGGTAGACAACAAGGTCTTTGAGTCTCATGTTGTAAGCAGTAAAACATGCAGCAGACATTCTGTTCATCCCAGATAGTGTCAGTAGCTCTTTCTATCTGTTCATGTGCCAACAACATCCACCAATCACAGCGTATGACAGCCTGTATGTAGTCTGGGAGGATGAACCTGGAGCAAACATAATCGCAGAGCTGTAACACATTACATTATATCTCACACATGTTCAGGGTAGTGTGTAACGAATATGGGAGTATTTTTCTATACAGAGCTGCATAAGATATGACCTGATATTCATCATGGTGAGCCGGGTTGTATTTGATCTGCATTGCATTGTACATCATTTTGCGACACCATGTAACGTCCACTGACATCCTGCATCCTTGAAATAAATGAGTAAGTAAACAAGCGTGTGTGTGTGTGTAGACTTCTGCTATCTTCACACCCGTGTCCTCCACAAGTACTTTTATTTACAGGAACCCCACCCATCAATGCTGCACCTACTGCCTGGTCCTCAGAACTCACCAATAAAACATGCTTCCCGTAGGTTAGAGACAGCACAAGACGGAGTATCATGGTCGGGGAGATAAAAGGACAAAGATACCGACAGAAGGACAAAGACAGAGGCAGAAGGACGAGATTGAAGATCTTTACAGAACCTGCAGGATGATGAAGACATGGGAACAACCTTCAACGACTTAATAATAAATCAATATACTTTGCTTTACCCTTTTCCTGAGCGACAGTATACCACGATGAGGAATGTGTTTCAGGCTGTTTCAGTATGTTAATCCAATAAACTAATCAACACCAGTCCAGTGTTACACATACGACCATGCAGAGACATGCATCTCTGTTCCAGGAGCAGGGCATCATGGGGGACGGATCTTCTGGGTTATCAATGTCAGATTGATTGAACTCTAATAAGCAACATTTCAACAAAATCTCCTCACATTTGTGACATCACAAATAGATGGGAAGCCAATCCTGGTCCAATATTCAGCACCCAAGGACTCCCAAACTTCAAATTGTAGCTCTAAAGTCCAAAGCTTAACGTTTAAGGACTTTGCACACCAAGTACCTTTGTTTTTTGTGTTCCTGTTCGTGTGCTGAGAGACGTGAATCTGTTTCTCAGATCGAGCCCTTCTAATACTGACATCATAAAAACGAGACAGGAGACGTGAAGATTATAAAATCAGACCAAGTTATTTTTACATAATAAAAACAAAATTACATCATTTACTGAAATCCCATCAGCAATCCAAACAGTATTAATGTGCAGTGGTAGACGTACTGACCAGAGTACCTGCCAAGACACCTAAAAATACACGCTGACTACGTCCAAACTGAAAGCCAAAGAGCAAACGGACACATCTGACAGTGCAGACACACTCAGCCTCCTGAGACCGTCACAACATCCAGAGATTCTTGGAGAGACGTACAACGTAAATCCAACGCCATTTAAACTGCTGGTTGTTTGAATGTGTTTGTAAAGATCGAGTGAATCAACTAACTAAACCGTGTTTCTCCTTTTTCTTTTTACTTATTCATACGTTAAACGTAACCGGCATATGTGAATGAGTTTTGTTTTCCTATTTTCTAACTGTTGGGCCGGTTTTCTTCTGTAGTCATTATTATTTCAGAGCTCGAGCGGCGCTCTGGCAACATATCAAATGCCATGCCAACAAAAACCCAGTGAACCTAACAGAGAGACTGGAAGCAAGGATGTCAAGGGAGAACACAACAGAAAAAGAAAAACAGGGGTAAAAGATAGAATCTACTGCTTCCTCTTCATCCCCCAGCAGGAATAGCAACCTAAAAATAAACCGGCAAGGACACCGAAAGCTCTTCAGCTCCTCAATCGCTCTTCCTGTCTCCTCTCCTCTCTTTTATTCTCCCTGCTTAAACATCTCTGTTCTTCTGGCACATGACGACGACCTCACCGTCCACTTCTAGGAAGCCATGAATGGATCTTTCATTGTCGTCAGGTAGAAACACGCGAAGTGACAGCCACTGCATGTATCATCAAATTAAAGGATGGTGCGTCAGGTAGCCGGGGTTCCTCCTCCGCTGGGCACCAACCATCAATCAATCAGCTGATCACCCTGCAGACGCTCCCCTAACCAATCATCAGTGTGTTATTGACCGGCCCTCCAACCAGGCCGACCTTGTCTCCCTCTAATACCTGGTAACATAAATTACTGCTGTACTTTTCCCTCCTCGAGATGATGTGTTTTTCCAACCTCTTTTTGGGGGGCAAGGGTGAAGAGAATAATAAAGCTCAGGAATCTGTAATTTCCTGTGTGTACGTATACCTCGCATGCTGTGTTATGTTACACGAAGGCTTTCCAGGCCATATAAGTCCGTCCTGGGTGAGACTCCACTGGGTGTGTGAGCACCAGTGGATGTGCTGCTCCTGGTGTTCAGCGACGTTACGTCCCGCTGCCAAAATCCAATCAGCCTCGGTATAACTTAAAGTCTTGTTTGTCTTATCTATTCCTGCGTGCATCACTTTGATTCCTCACAAAGACAACACCGTGGCCCCCGGCCCACTGAGATAACCTTGTGATAAAGCGAAGACGAGCGTCTACTTGTTTATCGGGCAGAAAATGGAAAACTGTCAAAGCGAACGCCCTCTGCAGATGTGTTCTCCTCCAAATGGGCCGTGGCACATTGAGATCCGGTGAACAGACAACCAAATCATCTCTATTCCCAGTTTCCATTTTTTCCATCTCCTCCTGTGTTCACTCTAAATCCCCCCACAATCCTCTCCTCTCTGCCCTTCATCGCTCTGCCTTTACATCCCATCTCGTCTCTGGTGAAACATGGTGTGTCATCCAATCATTTGTCATTTTGTCACTCTGCATATTTTACCATCCAAACCTGCTCTGACGTATTACATTATGTCTTCGGATTATTCCACCCTGCATCCATCTATACTTCCATCCATGGATCCATCACTGCGATTCCTCCGTCAGTCTCTCAGGCAGGCAGGGTAGGAATGTAGGCCAGCTGGAGGAGTTCCTGGATTTCTCCTCTCTGTTTGCCCCCCCAGGGATTCCTGCTCTTACGAGAGATATTGCCTGATCACCCACAGCTTTGAACTCCTTCCCTGACTCAAATGTTTGTGTTATCTAGGCTATAAGACCAGCACCTATTTCTGTGTGTGAAGTGTCACAGTTAAATATATCATGAGACTGACTGGAGAAGAAGGATTTACAGTAGAGTCTACTACAGGTGGAGGAGAGAGACAGGCGGCGTTGAGATGGGGGAGGACATCAGTCCTCGGTGTCTTCAGGTCGGATGTTACGTAACACTGTTGTTATCGACCCCCGGGATGGATACACAAACTGTATAACTGGTTTGACACCGTATATCCAATTGATTTTTCCTCCTACTGGGAAATATTTATTCCTCTGCCTCGTTAACAACACTCTGATAGTGGTCTGACACTCAGCTTTGAATTCAACACCAAAACAACTGAGTCTCCGATGCACAGATGGAAATCTGTGTGCCTTTTAGTACTGCACAAACAAAATCCTTTTCATTGACGACGAGCACCGTGTTTTCAAAGCTGCACCGAATGCTGACAAACTACGTGGCGAACGAGTGAGAAGGAGAGAGTGAGATTAGAAAATGGGTAAATCCGTCTGTTAGTCTTCATAAAAAAGGATTTCTTTAAACCCTCTGTCAAACACTTCACTCGCTGGGGAGATGAACTCTCCTCAGACACGGTGGGCTGCGTTTAAAAAGGAAGTCCCGAGTAAGTCTCAAGTCTTTACGTCCGGAGTTTCCAATTCCCGAGTCAAGTCCTGAATCAACATGGGCAAGTCGTGAGAGGGTCGCTGGTCTTAAACGTTGTGTTTCGAGACCTAAACTAGTCCGAATTTTTTCTTTACGAATGTAATGTTATTTCAAAACCACTAGCTTGCAAATTCCTATTACTCATCAGGGTTTACTGTGAGACAAAGATCTTTCCTAAACTTTAGTGTTTTGTGATGCACAGATACCAATCCTGCAGCCAGCCAGGACTGCTGCCTCTGCTGAACCCACTAACCACCCACCACAGATTCCAGTTCACCTTCATCATGGTCAGTATCTAGAATCTAATGTATGCAGGGCTTTTTATTGGCAAACAACTTCATACTGCGATCCATGTAGGTGTAGCACGCCTGACACAAACAGTCTTACTTGTTGCAGAGACCTGTTGTTTCTCTTCTCTCCTCTGCCCGCATGCTGTATTCTAACATCAATAGCGGGGTGAGTTGCATCAAATAGGCTGGTTGATGTCGATAATTCATCGTCAAAGGGATGTGAGATCAATGGAAAAGATCAAACACCAGACTGATGGCTAATACAGTTGCTTATATTGACTGTGATTCTGGCTTATTACTTGGCCCAGATGATGCTGTCGGCCTCTCAGTTATTGGCCCGATGCAGCTGCAGATACAAATGTCACTTCCTTGATGCAGCCGAGCTTATTTGTCCAAACTTGTAGACATGCCGCTACTTTCTCATGTACCTGATAAAAGCAAATTACACTGGTAGAGAAAGTTGCTGCTGCATCCAACATATCCAAGTTCCTCCTGAAATGCCATTAGCTAATCCCACTAAGAACCTCGTTCTGCTGTGTGTGCCAAAAAATACTTTCCTACCGAATGTAACTTTCGAGTAATCCTCCATTCTCAAACGCCTGAGTTGCAGTGTGAGCGACGGTGCTGACAAAGTAGTGCATGTGTGTGTACTTTAACACGTGTACGCGGTTGTATTATCTCCACGCAGACAGGGATTAATCCTCCTGTGTGCGCCAGTGACGTCATCATCCAAAACAACAACAATGACATTTATGGTGCGATGCTGCCAACAGTCGCCGTGACGACCGATCCTTCTCGACAGCAGTGCAGAGGATTAGGTATGACAGGCAGGGGCAGCTTACTGGACAGGAACTCATCTCTGGTGTGTGTCTGAGTGTGAATACATGTAGTGGCAACTTCTTAAACGGGATAAAATTTGGGGGAAGAGACTCAAAGAAAGAAATGAGGAAGCCCGACGATTGTCTGACATATTGTCGGACAATATCTACATTAAAACAAACAAGTACTGTGTTCTTAATTCTTCAATGCATGATGTGTGCTTTCAATTGTTTGCTTGATTAGACTCGTCTAGAGTGGAAGATGCCTGTCAGAGAGGTGTCACAAAACAGCTGTTTGCAGCAGAGCCTTTACGGTTTAATAAATGTAGCTGTCACACTGACCACTGCAGTCACACACACACACACACACACACACTGAAAACCCCAAACCAGCACAAGGCTCAACATGTCATTTCAGTTTAAAAGACATCATATCACAAGCAGGTCATGTCAGGACACATCTGATTAATGCGACACTAGTTGACGCGGACGCCAACACATGGCTGGCTGTCACAATAGGAATATTTCCAGTGTCTTGTCTTGCAGGGTTTAAACTGCAGCCTGCCAAAATCAAGAGGTCTTACTGTGGAGCCAAGAGACGACACGGCAGGAATACAGAGCACCTGATATTTGTAGCATTATTTTTGGCATGATAATTGCGAACACAGTCACTATCTCACCGCAAAACACGAGGAGCTTCGAGCTGTGTGAGCCTTAAGACGCTGTAACACCAGGCAGCGTGCAGCACCCCCCTTGTCATGGCAGGCAGTCCAAATTCACCCAGTGCATGTTCATATTTGGCAATAAAGCCAGCTGGAAAGTGAGTAATAGGACTGCATGCATTATGGGATGTTTTCACAAAAGTGTGGGCCGCAGCAGGGCTGTATTAATATTGCATCGAGGGGTAGAGGGAGAGTGTGTATCTGAATGTGTGTGTTGAAGAGAGTGAATCATAGCCCTCAATGACAGCTGCTTCCCCTTCCCCCAAGGCGCGACAGCAGGGAGGGCATTGGCAACACTGCGTGTGTGTGTGTGTGTGTGTGTGTGCACATGCTTCACCTGCACATGTGTGCACATACAGTATGTGTCTTTAAATATCTTTCTGTATTTATGAGTGGATCTATCAACAGTGAACGGAGGTTATTGTTACTCCTTCCATTGTGTTACTCCGACTGCAGGAGGGATTCCTGGCAATTCGATACGACTACTCAATCTCAAAAGCCTTTAATATAGGCTTTGCCATTCACAACATATTATCTAAGCCTACCAAAGCCCCGGCGCTTCCACTTAAAATTCAGCCTTCCACAGAAAGTTTCTCACTTCTATATCAGATGCTCAACAGCTCCCGCTCGTCTCCTCTTTCGCTTCCCTCTTCAAATGTTTTCTTTAGTTCTTACCATGCTGCTTTCTCAGTCTTTCCCTCACCGTCTGTCTCGCTTGTGAGTTCTTGAACCTCCAATATTTGTCTAGAGATACTCAGCCATTCTCTCTTATCCTCCTTTTCTCTCCGTTCCCTCTGTTATCTCTGCCGCCTTTCTGTTAGTCACTCTTTCTCGCTCATCTTTTAAATCTCTCATTTGTCCCCCGGTTTCTTCAGGAGTCTCTTGCTTCGTCATCCCCGTCGGTATTTTGACTCGTGACTCAGTAATCATGATGACTCCACTTGAGTCGTCTCTATGGACCGAGGGGCAGACTTGCTCCTTGGATTTAATGAGGAATACAAAGACGAATGCTGCAAGCATCAATCTTTCAGGGTCTGCAACACAAATTCCAATTGTGTTGACCCGACTTTGACCAGAATCCACCTGACTTTTGCTGCTTGTTTACATTTATTTGCTCTCGTTTTATTTGTATTTTCTCTTCAGTCTTTTCTACGATCCTTTCTGTGGTCTCTTCCTCATCTACACAAACACATAAACGAAGTGGCAAATAATCCGTCATCATCAAAGCAAAGCCCACGAGCTTGTGCAGCTGCTGCACTCACACGGCATCTAACTGCATCACACAGCAATTCTTCTCTCAAATATTAATCCACTTCGCATGAGTTGAACTTCAACTGTCCTTTTTTTTTCCATTAAGTTGTTCCACATCATTCTCAGTAAAGATAAAACCTCCCAGGAAGCCTGAGCCGTGCTTACCATCATGGTTGGGGTTGCCCAGCGTCCACGGTTCATCTGAGTCAAAGTGCGTGTCGCCTCCTATTCCCGGCCCTGGAAAGTAGGCGTGAGCCAGAAAGCCGCCTTCACCGTCAAAGGGCGAACTGTCACCGTGGAAACCTGAGGCGAAGATGATGGTGATGTCCACATCTTTGTTGGTCCGCTCCAGCTCGCTGAAGGGCACGGCCTCGAAGCGCAGCGGCGTCACATTTTGCCAAACGTCGAAGGCTCGCCGGATGGCGTCGTGGGTCTCCTCAGTGCCCACTTTTGGTGTCACGTTCTTTATGCTGAAGAGACACCACACATAGGAAGGAAAGGTCAGTCTGGAAGCACTGCAAGTCTCAAACAGATCATGTCCACATATCATCAGGTTTCAGTGAGTCAAACATTGGCTTTTCTCCTTAAAGCCTCTCCGACGCTTATCAGTGTTTGGTAAAACAAACACACCTTTAAAGTAGCTTTTCTGCCTTTCTGCAACTTGGGATGAATGAAGGAAGAGAATATAATCAGGCAAGACAAACAACCCTTCCTCCTCTGAAGGACGAGCTACAGCAGGATGGGAAACAATACAGGCAGCTTAGTTCAGTATTTCACCTCTGGATAGATGGTTGTTTCATATTCAAATATATTGGAATTGATGCCGCGTGACCAGGATATACAGAGAGGAAGGACTGTGGTGTTCACTTCTGCTCGAAAGGAGCAAACCTGCAAAAATTAGAATTCACTGGGCTCGTTGCGAGTCATCTGAGGTCACTTACAGGCGGCTGTAACACTGCTGCCTTTGTAACAGACTCTGTGCTGAGATATCACCCCGCTGGCTTTGGTTGGCAACATGGCGGACGGTTTGTTCTGATTCTGGAATTGTTGAGGAGCCGGGTCAGACTGTACGCTGACATACGGGAAGTGTGTAAGTAAAATAAGTTGTTCCAACAACAGCCCGAGAACCCCCAAAAGACTTAATTTGTATAATCAACCAACGTTCTATAATCTTTGTGGAGGTACGTAGAAATGATAATGACACAAAGCTAATTGAAAACAACGCTGCATGTCAATGAACATGATCACTGCGTGTCAGAAGGAGTTCGCCCCCAATGCTGTTTGTTGCTCATTTTATTAACCAACAGAGCTAAATAGAGCAACGTGTGAGAGGAAACAGCTGAGTCCTCCCCTGCCGGCTCCGAGTTGCTGCAGGTGTGGAGAGGATTGGAACAATTTCCTGCTTCTGGAATTTATTTTCTAATTAAGGATTATCAACAGCCCACTGATTGCTGAGAGCCCCAGTCGAGTTTGGGCGACCATAAAAACCTCTCTCTGCTTTATTTCCTCTGGAAATATCTCAGTGTTCGTCTGTATTTGAGTGTTGACGTTCGGTAAGCGATCAGTGGATACATACTTCTCTGTCCCCTTTGCTCTTTTGTTCACCTTTTCATTTAATTATTCTGCACATCTCCAATTGGCTGACAGCCTGTCATCTTCCATAATAGTAAATATCATCAGTCTGTCTTTAGCTGCTGCAGGTAACCTTTATATACCACATATTTATAGTGCATGGAATCTCAGATTGGTTAATTATTGAATCTAACTCAGTGAAAAGAGGATGTATCTGAATTATAAATAGAGTGACACTGAATAACCTGTAAGATTCATATGAAATGTTCCATTTGCTGCTACCAAACCGCCGTCTCCTCTCTATCTCCTCTCGCTGGACTGACAAGCTGACAGATGATTTCCCCTTCAGCGAAAATGAATGGCTTTAATTATGATGTCATAGTTTTGGCAAAACTTCCCCAATGACTCTCTGCTTTGACGGCGCGGAGGCCTGCAGACACAGATACTGTCATGATAGTTACACATCACAAGACGTATGGCTGAGTAAGCAGTGGATCTATAGATGAGGTGAGGTAGAAACACTCTGTTTGGATCAGGTGATCTCTCACATGCCCCAAGAATGTAACAGCAGCAATAGTTGCCCAGAGATTCTTTACTAGCTTAAACATAACATAAACAAATGATCTCCTCATATCATTATGGCTAACTATTCTACATAGTACATGTGGATATCAACAGTTTCACATCCCTGAAGGCAACAACGATGGTTTGATGAACTGTTGTAAATGGATAGATTGGTTGTAAGGGATATAATTTGGAACTGAACATCTTGTTAACTCAGTAACCTCCACTAAGTGCCACCACCAAAGGATGACATCACACATTTTGCCAGGACTCTGTAATAATAAAGAATATTTGAGGTGGTGATGGTGTGAGTGCGATCGCTGGCAATTGAGTGAGAAAACTATCCCGGCCTGATTGAAGCCACTTATGGAAGCAACATGATCCGGCCCCTTTTCTCTTCTGAAGTGCTCATGTAGAGCAGAAGGCCGATCTACAAAGTGATAAACACGAGGAAACAGTCCTGATTTCAAATCGATGTCAGCGGACAAGCCGAGAGCCTGAAAAGGTACAACAGTGATCTGTAGGACTCCCAGAGTCCTGCATGGACTCGTGTCCTCACCCTACTTAAAACAAACAGCCTGACCGACGATGTCACCACCTGAGGAGGAAGAAGATGGTCTCAGTTCACTCTATTGACAAAGTCACTGTATGTGTAACTTATATTAATGCAAGAAGGATAAAAAGAGAAACACACGCAGGGAGAGACTGCAAATCGACAAATTAAAGGATCCCAACTTTCTCTAAGGCCATATCAAATATTAAAGTCCCTGTTGTGAGGTGATAATTATTCCGGATGCACCTTGTGTGCTATAATAGTACTTGCATGCGGGGAAAACAGTGGGGATGGCAAAGCTAATTAGTGCCTCCCAACAGCAAATACCGTATGTGGTTACGCTGGAACTAGCACACACAGGGCGGCCATACATTCATTATGCTCTCCAAATGCCAGCTTTGTTTTTTTAACGATTATTTAATGAGTTTGAAGGAGAAGGAGGGAAGTTTTAAAGGAGACCAACGACTTAAGCTGGAATCAAAACCCTGCAGATTGAACCAGCTGGAGAGATATCACAGATTCTCTACTGACTGGAGACCGTACATCAGCACATGTAGAACACATGGATCTGCACACACACCCTCACAATGCTCCCGTCCCATTACAGAACCCCTAATCTGTCAGAGCACCCTCTGCCTTCCACCGGGGTTTCCTCTTCCTCCCTCCTCAGCTCAGTTCTTTCTCTCTGCAGCTGCCTCTCCTCCACCGCTCCTCACTTCTTTCCTCCCTCCTCATTTCCACATATCTATTCTTCCGCTCTTCATCAAGCCTGATCCTTTACTTGCTTTTCCGTTGTGTGCCATCACAAATGAGCCAAGCGCCGAAAAACGATTTCCAAACCAGCTCCCATTGAACGGTTTTAAAAAGATAAATGCAAAGGCAGGAGCCTGAATAGTTCTGCCATCAGTGATGTACAGTCCTTATTCCGCTGTAGGTCACTGATCCACTAGAATATATTTCTCATGTAATACTGCTTGTACATTTATCCTGGAGGAAGGGAAAAAATAAAAAACAAGCCCACTTCTTAAGGATTAATCCATGAAACATGGAGCCAAGAGCAGGCGACAGTATAATATATATGAAATATAGCAGAATCTGGGCTGCTGACCTCACTAAATCAATATAGAAATATTATATAACCATTATTATATGTAGCTGGATATCAGAAAATGCGCTTTTTGAAAATTAAAATTGGTGATTAGATCGTATTTATGCTGCTTGTGCAGTCCATGTTCTGCTGGATAAAGCTGGTTACAGGCTGAGGTTGGAGGAACATGGTAGGTCTTCTATGTGATGACTGTAGATTGGCTTAGAGGACGCTTAGACCACGACTTTGAAGCCCAAAATCCCACGGACATGGACTGACACGATGTATCTTAACTCATCTTATTGAGGTCATTAAAGTCCTTATTTCAAAAGGAAGTCAAGTCTTCACTAAACTTGAGAAGCCACCCACCTGTATGTGATATGTTTGTGCTGCCACTTCTGTCCTGTGAGGGCGTACCGCCGTTTCCTGATTTTGAATTTGGACGCACCTCCTACCTGGTCAGGAACCCCACATCTGGGCTTCTTCATCCACCTGCAGGAGAAAGCAGACGAGGGCATGTCAGAGGTCGTGAATAGAAACGTAATCTGATCAATGTAGCTTTTCAGATTAGTGACAAATGACTGTTTCATGTAAGCCCCTCTGTGTATTCATATAAATGAAATGGTGAGCATGCTCGGACGACGTGCAGATAACGAATGATTGCACAACACATGAAGCTATTTGGAAGAATAACACTACATATGCACATGGTTTCCACTCCAGTATAAATTCATTAATTGGTAGATGCTAAAAACACAAATTACACAAAAACACACCTCACCTCACTGTGTTATTGCTGCATCAACAAAGAGGAGCGAGGGGAAATAAAAAAAACAGGCATACTGTTAGCTTATCACATTTCACTCTGTTTCAGTCTGGTGGTTGGACAGCTGTTAGTCTGCATTCACACTGCTGCCCACCACGTTACAGTTCAGTGGTCAGATTCAGCTTATTGCTATTTGAAGCATAGATGGTATTTCAGTGTTGGTCGGGCAAATGTCAGTGAACACTGTTCCAGTGATTTGCAGGTGAAAAAGAAATCTGGGTAAAGTATAATACTAATATTTATCAGGATGGTCCTCACATAACTTTGATCACTTTAATCTTTAAGCCTGGATTGGATTCCACTTCAGTATGTGCTTGCTTCTGTTATTTTACAGTGAGAAAAAAGTGAGGATTCCCTCAATCCCAAATTGCATTCGTATCTGCTTGTGGCTGCTGCGTTCGGGTTCGCCTGATCAAAAGTAGGGCTTGGAGTCAAGCTGTCCTCGTCCTCCCGTTTTTCCACAGAGTATTAATACTGTGGCATTTTGCAGTCTTTGATCTGACAACGGAGGTGTACTCTCTTTACAAGGCTCCTTTGATCGAATTAAAATGACCCACTTAGTCCTTGTCAGGGTAACTTGTGTGTGGTAAAGTAGCTGTTCCTGCCTTCAGAATGCAAAACTGGGGATGAACGTGAAAAGTCATCCATTTGTCTGTATTATGTATGTTATCACGACACCTCTTCATCAGCTGTTTAGGAACGCCCAATGCAGATTCTTTACATTCAGACTAACTCCTAAAGTGACCTCTTGAATTCAATGAATTATTGGCCACGTCTTCAGAGCTGTGGAACATTTTATAAATTATAGAAATTCATCGTGAATGCAGAACTCATCTTTAGTGTTGGTTTGTAAAGATGTGTGTGACTCACTCTATAGTGCTGCTGTCCAGAGTCCCTGTGACATTGAGGCCGTAGCGGCGCTGCATGGCAGCGATAGCAGACTGCATGACTCGGGCAGAGCGCAGCACGGACAGTCTGGGGTCTGCACGCGGGAGGTAGCCATACCTCTGGAGCCATGCCTAGAAACAAGAACATGCAGGTAGAGAAGAGGATGGACAGGTTACACATAATGGTCTGAGAGGGTTTCATGTACAGAGGCTAATGTCGAGGCAAAATTCAGTTTAAACAGAGCGATTGGAGACGGCTGGTTACAGGGAACAAACAAACAAGAGTGTGCATGTAAATCAATGAGCTTTAAAATGTGCTTGGTTAGCTTAGCATGCTAAGCTAAGCTAACTGTCTGCAGCTTCATGGGACTAGAATAGATCGCACAAATCTCTCTCACACATCGATGTCAAAAAACTTATTTAGAGAACTTTTAACCAGACTAGTTGCAGTATATTAATATGGTATTTGAAATTAAACACAATCTATAGATGACTTTTTAAATATCATCAAAATATGCTTTTATATGACCGCCAGAGGTAAAGAAGAAAAAGATTAGAAAATACATCTAAAGCTGTTTTTTTCAATACATTTTGGTGTTGAAAGCATAAGATAAGCAGAAAAAAAGATTATCTATACCAGCGAATGTCATCTGTTATCATGTCATTTGGCTTGTCAGGGACAGCTTTGGTGTAATAGAGCTTTAAGTGTGCCTATAAAATCCTGCCAAAGGGAATCACAGCTCAGATCTGCTGCAAGTCGGGAGAAGGGGGATCGCTCGGGCTTTCCTACAGAAGAGGCTTTAGGGATTTGGATAGTCCCAGCCACTCTGTTTCCTCCCAGTCTGCATCATAAAAATGGTAAACAGATTCGCCAACTGCTGCCTTTGGCAACACAAAGCCAACCAACCAATAAAAACAGACCTCGCTTTTATTGGTTGATTTGTCGAGTAACTGAAACACAATGAGAAAAAAAAAAAAACGACCTGGAATCTCAAAGATCCATTTAACTCTCAGGCTGCGAATTTCCCTCAATTTGCCTTCATTTATCTGAGCTGTGCTGTGAAACCTGAGTGCTATTCTTGTGCACGGTGTTGTCGAGCTGCCTCTCTTATTTGGGGGCCTGCTGCTCTGGATAACACACACACACACACAGAAGGAAATTCACTAAACAGGCGTGGAAGCATGGTTTGAGAGCGAGGGAGCAATGAAAGGCAAACCATTACTCAACAAAGGAACAAATGTGAGTCAACAGCCATCACGTTGAGTGAGCCTTATGTCAGCCTCCAAGCAGTGGCAAGACGCTCTTCAAACTCTTTGGACGGGCTTAAAAAAGGGACAAAACAGATGCCTGTTGCTCATATGAAAGACAGCAATTGATTTCATGTGGTTGATTCATTTTCTCACTGTACATGCAAATGGAGGAAGTTAGTATCCTTAAATGTTTGACACAAGCTCCTCCCACATATACAGGTGGGGTCCTTCTTTAACACTGATAATAATTCACATTGCAGAGATGCTCTGCCTGCCCCCTGCTGTCCCCTGAGGACAGGACAGGTACAGATCACTCTGCAGCAGTGACTTATAATGTCCAACTCTTGTCTACGTGTCTGAATGCCACACGCCTCATGACTTAGATCTATTTGCACTTCCCCACATGCCCGGTGTTCCTCTTCATACGTCGCTCTTCCTTTCCATTTTATCCTTCGTTCGTTTTCTGTCGGCGTCTTTCTCTCCGGAGAACCGTGAGATATTTCACGGAGTTCCCACCACCTGCCTGTTTCTATCTGCCCTCGCCGCCCCTCCTTCCATCGCTCCTCGGTTAGTGGGTAATAACATTATGATTTGTGTCAGGTTTTCATGCTCCGAACGGACCTCTGGGGAGAAAAGGTGCGCGAGTGAAGTTTCCATTCATCTGCTCAGGTAGTGAAACTACGGCTCCGTAATGGAACACACACACGGAACTCGCTGAAGCCCAGTGACACTGACAGAGCTCAGCGAGGAGAAACACATGACAGGCGCCTGGAAGTGAAGAATCCCAGGACAACACTGCACTAACACACACTCCACTTGGATCCTGCATGGTGCTGGATTCACCCATTAAAGTTGTTCTTTTGGTTCGTCCTCATCCTGATAGAGGATCAGAGGATAGATGGCTGAACGCTCTACAAATATCGGGCTATAGAAGTCAAATTTCCTCGGCTTTGAGCGTCCTGTTTAAATGGTGTCATAAAACACAGCATGCGAAGCTGAAAGAGCATATTTTAATCTGTGGAGGGGCGTGTTGAATGACTGCGAGGCATGCTTACAATCTCTGTGATTAAGTCTTTGCAGCAGCGCAAGCATGATGTCGTCTAATTTACAGCTACAGACCAGTTATCACTGACATTGAAATCTTTAAATGTAATCCATCACATCCTATTTTCAGCTTTCCAGATCTCAGTTTGAGGTTTAAGGACTTTCATTTTAAAAGGAGTCAAACGATTACGATAAATATTACTATAAATATAGAATTTTGAAAATCGCTCCAACACATGTGGTTGTCAGAGTTCACATCACAACAACAACAACAGTGTTTATAGGCACCATCTATTGGGATGGGCACTAGTGCTGCTCAGCGTCTTTCAGCAGCAGGTGGGCGATGAGAGAAGCTTCTGATGTCAATAAGTTGACCCTCTTCCAGAGTTGGACCTGGACCGTTTTACTACGGCAGCTTCCTGTGATTTTACTATATGACAGTATGTGTTATTCATCTAAATACAGGAAGTCACACCACCACAACATGTCTTTGATTTGATCTACCAGGTTCATCAACGTTTCTGTGTGACATCAGACAATTAAGCCGCTGAATGGTTCTGCCCAGTTTGAGTGTGGGAACTTTGTTCATCTCATAGTAGGTGGTCGTAAATCACAACTTTATTTGTTTGGTATTCAGCATTACTTAGATGAGTAGTTACTTTATCTGTGCTTTAACCTCCAGCATGCCTGATAAAGAGACACATTCCAAACGTTCCAACCCCGCGTCCTACACGGATTGTGGGTAATACATTCTTGTCAAAGTTCAGTTAAGATAACCCTGATGACACACACTATGACATCTTTTAACTTTTTTCAGAAGTAGGTGGCTCTGGCTCTTTTTGATGAGGAAAATTGGTGGACTGATTCTTTAAAAAATAGGTTTTCGGTATATAAAAACAGAATTCTAACTAAATCTCTGCACTGCATTATAAGCTATGAGCTCATCTTTAATGGCCCAATAATCAAGCTTATTTCAGTCTAATCCCTGAAACCAGCCGGCATGGCACAACAATCCCACACTGCAGGACTTTGTTGCTTTCTACAGAGCTGCTTCCAATGTTCCCTCTCACCACCTCTACTCACTATCATGTCACTCCCTGCTCGACAGTCCTAATGTCTACTTTCCCTTTTCCTCCTCTGTAATTATCTGTCGTTGTCTTACATCTCTCTGACATCAGAGCCACATTTGGTTTGTCCTGACCATTGACCCGGTGAATTCACTGGTACTTCTAGTGGAAAAGAAGGGAAAATAAGATGTTGATGACCGTAAACAGCTTAGACTTGGCATCGCATATTTAACCAACAAAACACTAAACACTAGGACTGTTCTTCTCCTACGGTCCTTAAAACAACACCGAACTGATGTATCATTACATCTGTCACGTTTTGAGAAGTAAATCACTTTCTCTTTCTCATGAGCGTCAACCAAGCTGAACTAACATTTGCCATTATTGCACGTTCTAGCATATTAAAAAGAAACTTGCACAACACAGTGCTTAATCCAACTTAACATAACACTTGGTTGCTTAGAGCCGGACCAACTGAGCCATTAGGTGGCCGTGCACAACTGACTGCTAAGCCGAGGCAGCAGAAATCTGAAGGAGATCCTATTTCAGTAGGAGGGGTGGGAGGAGGGAAGATGCACACGTTGTGTTTGTTTACTAGAAGGCTCGTGTGTTTTCTGAGGTGACGACAACACGAGACGAGGCAGAGTTAATCTCAAAGAAAACAAACTGGGCCAATGTGGCAGCACGTTGGATTAAATTTACCAAAGGAGGTCAGCTGGGCGGAACAGAGACGAGGTGACATCTCGCTCCTCTCCAGCTCTCCCTGCTCATATACTGTATATAAACTGCTCTGTATTACAACCATATTCTCAATACAGCTGTTGTCGTATTTCTGTTGTCTTACAACAAATAACAGAGAAGAGAGCGGATGCTCAAGATGCTTCACTGAATCAGCTTCGAGGTCTTAGATTTCCCAATCTTTCACTCCCTCTCTCCTCATGCATCTGCTCTCGTTCTTTAATCTCCCTTTGCTGCCCTGTTTCCTTTCTCATTGACTCACTTGGTTTCTCCTGAGAACAGAGGGCTCCGTCTCAGCAGCCTCCTCATTCAATGAGACAGAAATTCCTCAGAGTACCTGAGGAAGAGAGCTCATTCCTTTTCCTTTCCTCCGTTGGTGTAATAATAATGGGAATGTTGACCACACTTCATGTTGTGATGCACAACTACATGTAAACTGCCAACAGAGCTTCAGTAGATTACGGGAGTCTGTCAACAAATCTTTGAAGCATAAAGAAATGACAGTAAGATAAGAAGAATGATACGGTTCTCTAAACTGTCCATTAGATATGAAGACGGGAAGCTTAGTATAATTACTGAGTTTCAGTATCCCGTCTGCTTTGAAGAACACAAAGTAAAAGATTTGCGACACGACTAAAATAACCCACAGAGCATCATATGAATGTTATTCTATAGTCTTACATTATATATCTCACTGGGGAACAAAGGAAAGATCAACATGACTAATAGCAGCCTGACAAAGGATCAGATGGTTTAACAAACCAAAACTATTGTGCAGGTTTGTTTAATAAATTCCCCCCGACACCAAACCACAACTGTGATTTAACCAGCCACATCATGAAATGTGATTCTCCCACGTACAATATGATTATTTATGTACTGAACATATACAATTACTGCTTCCTCAAAGAGCGGAGTGTTATGATGAAGTAGGGCTCTCCCTCCGGCCTCGAACAGAACAGAGTCCACCAGCATGGTCTGATGAAGGCGAGAGTGCCTGAAATGCATCAGTGACTATTTCTGGATTCTCCACACTTGATTTCACTCCACTTTGAAGTAGAATTCTGTCCTGCTTTTGATATAAGAAGAGCCAAGCTTCACCTCGCGTCTCTCCACTTCCACACAGAGTGCTTTTCACCTTTGTTACACGGGCAGAAACAGCTTGTCGTTTAAAGTCTCGTCATTATAGCGCCACTTTCTCTGCATTTATACAACCATATCTATAGAAAACACTGGAGCCACTAACCAGCTGATCCTGCTTCTTATAACTGAAATATCTAATGTAATACCCAACCGTACGACTTTCCACTGTTGTCCCTAATAGCAGGACTGAAACCATCATCAGACTCTGTTTTGTCATCTTGGTTTCTGGTTTCATGACACAAAGAAAGCACACGCCAGGGAAATAACATGAAAGAAAGGGCAGAGCACTGTCGTGACAGAGGCCCTGTCCTCATCCAGACGCCTCACACAGGCACTGAACTGATGTGAACATGGAGCGTTCATGTCCCCGGACCACCTCTCAACCAGCCAGCTTGGCCCGCCACCTGACAAGCAGAAGGCGGACTAATTAGCCGATGGGTGCCATCAAAAGGCCAACCTGTAAGGTGCTGGAATTACTCTATTATGGATGAGGCGGCCTCAGGAAGCCTGGTCGGCATGGCAACGCTCTGACAGCATGTGGTGGCTGCTGATACTGACACTTGTGACCGATCAGCCGATGGGACCGCGGCCCCTCAGGTTACACAGACAGCTGGTGACCTGTGCTGTATGACAGCTGAGCTTTAGGCTTTACATTGAAATGGTTCATAATTCATGGAGAAGTAAGATGTTTCCCACGCATTGAGAATTTACTTATGGTGCTGGGTGGCACCCTGACTTCAGCCACGTCCCCGGGGGCTTCAAGCATGACGATCGAGCACCTCCTTTACTGACAAACTTCATCATGGCAACTGCTAATTATAGATAATACTACTTTTATTAATTCTATCAGCTGCATCACACCCCTTCAAACTGTCTCTCTTGAGATTTTCTTTCATACATTTATAGCAGTTCATTGTTTCATCCTGTCATCGACGTTCTAAACATGAAACCCTGACATAGATTACGTAGTGAAACCAGGGCCGATACCCGGCTCTGTGTGTGACGAGTGGGCTCAGTGATACACTGGTGTAAAAAGGTTTCATCATAAACACTGCGTGCACATTTGTTTGACTGGTTAATTACTGAGCCCACACGCAGCGCTGTCACACACTACTGAAGGTCTGCCGGTCTGTGAGCATCATGAAATAACAGTTGAGCTTCTTGAAAATTGGATTGGAGAAATGGAATTCATAATTCATCCACCTGGGCGGTCTGCCCGAGAGGAGTCTATGTATAGGAAACAAGGCCTGAACTGTATGAAATAGTAACATAATGGTGGGGTTGTGCAGCAGAATTGTGTTTAAACACAGCGACTGCTTTCATATGCTGAGATCAGACTTTTCTGCTAAATTACATAATACAACTTTTCTTTTTTTTTTAAATGCTCCCATAATCGGTCTTTAGAGAAGTTTGCAGGAGGAATGAGACACAGGAGATAAACTCTAACTTTCATATTTAACAATACAAGTCCACATACTATTCCTGCATATTCCTGTTTATAGTCTATCCACATACTGTGTACATCAGCCTCTCTGATGCATCGACTCGCTTTAATGTTTTCAAACCCCAAAGACACAAACGATAAGCAGATGGATAATTTGTGAGTGGGAACATAAACTGAACTAGCAAATGCTGTTTCTTTGGTCATAACAGATGTATGACTAACCGCGAGCTGTTAGGCAAGTGACATAGGTGTGATATTTTGTGCGACAGGGAGCGCGTTGGCAGGAGGAATTGTTTCCTTGATGTAGAACACCTAGTTCCTCTGCTATGGTCCAGTGTCTGTCAGCACCGGCCGCTGGTGGTTTTCACTCCACTCATCCAGTCTGTGAAGTATTTACACGCAGGGATGCTGAGTGAATGCAATTAGCTCCCTGCTAGATTAGAAATAAGTAGACGACCTTGCCCGAAGTGCTTCTTTCTACCTCAAGTAACACGTCTACCGATTGTTGCAAAGCAGGTCAAGAATAAATAACATTTTAGTATCATTATACTTTTGATATTTATGGTGCAAACGATTTTTAAATAGAGAAAATACACCAACAGGAGGCACGATATTGAGGATTCTGTTTTCAGGTTAATAAATAATGGTGTTGTAGAAAAAAAGAGATCCATCTGTCCTCCGACAGAGTTTGGAGCTCGGAGTGAGATTCAAGTACAGGTGACTCGTGGGAACATGGTCTCCCCCCCCTCCCCCGGGAAAGCCTGCCGCCTGTGACCACCCTGAATTATGCATTTCACCAGGAACCACTTGTGAGTGTGCCAGGGTCGTCAAGGCAACCGCAGCCTTCCTGCCCACACCACTAACCACAAACCCACACACATATACACATAATTTCAACTGCGGAATTCAAACTGTAAAACTTAAATGTGCATACAATCCAAGAGTAAACTCGATTTTAAGAAACCTTTCATCTGCACTTCATGACATGACACCGGATGGTTATTGCACATCTTGCATAGTAAATTGCTAAACATTTAGCCCCCGGCTACCCACACACACACACGTTTTAAAAACTGCTTTATGCATGCCATGTGCACCATCTCAGTGGCCCCATTAGGACAAAATGTCACAAAAATGTCACCCAGAAATGTCAGAGTCTGATCACACATACTGATCAGAACGCTGCTGTTTGAGTGGAGGCTCTTCTGGGGGTTTCCAAAGCACTGTTGATGACTTAAGATGTTGGCAAATGGCAAAATAAGACAAGTCTGATTTATGACATCTGACATCAACTGTTATTTATAAACCACCTCTGCAGAACGCTCACAGTCTTAAGAAAACAACAACTTGTGTTTTTGGAACCAACAGTAATCACATATTCAAACACGCTGGCAGGTGTTGTTATTACTGCAAAGAGAAATAGATTTAAAGAGTTGCTATGACCCAAATAACTGAGTGGCGTAGAAATGTAAAATTGCACAACACAAACGGAGAAATCCCTGTGCAGACGAAAACGCTTTCAATCCAAGTCAACAGCTTAATTGACAGGCTTACATGCGATGCCCCATTAGCATCATCTTATGTTCCAGTTGTCAAGTCACATAAAAGATTTAGCGGCTCAGTAAACCGCCGCCACAGATGCATCTCGGAAAAAAATGTTGACATGTAGAGGAAAAGAGTTAGAAGAAAACAGGATGATAACACGTGTCTGCTGAGGAATATCAGGTGTGTGTGTGTGTGTGTGTGTGTGTGTGTGTGTGTGTGTGTGTGTGTCGTGTGTGTCGTGTGTTTGTGTGTGTTTGTGTGTCGATACTGCTATATCACTAAAAGACA
>CAAKHC010015790.1:0-30201 GCA_901007825.1 Macroramphosus scolopax | reverse complement strand
GTAACATATCGTACATGCAAGTATCCAGGAGTACATGCTCCAGTTGTGCAGTATGTGGGCATGTTGGTAGTACTGAGGCCTATAAAGAACATCTGACAGCATGTTTGAGGAGATGCCAGATCTGTCTTCTTCTTCTTCTTCTTTTTTTTTAAAGTGTGCGAGTATTTATATGTGTGAGGGAGGATTTCCGACTGGGTGTTTGAATCCGGCTCTGCAGCTCCACCCTGTGACCCCCCTCTTCAACACACACACACACACACACACCCTCCCACTCCAGAAGAGGTTTTGCCAGAATCAATACAAGCTTTTTAATGTCTCCTGCTGTAGCGCGAATCTGAAACTGGATCACAAATATGGCATTTTTTCGGTCTCATGTCACCATCTCCAAAACGCCCACATTGATCAGTTAAAGGGCCGCGCTCCTCCAACACAGACGCACACCTATTATCAGTTTTATTATCCAGCATTGTCTTTCATCTTCTTCCTTAATGTTCTTGTTTGGCTGCGTCACCGGCGGCGGTTTAACATATTTTGCAGGTTTTTCATCCGTCCGCCGCCGCCGCTGTTTGAAAGCCGCACCGACGTCCACCGGTACATTTATTTAAGAAGCTGCCACAAACGATCCATTAGCACTCTGTGATAAGGTTTCTTTTTTTCTTATCCTCCTCCGGCATCAAACATTCATTGCTTTTAGCTGTTGGAGCTCTTTTGTTAATCAGAAACATTACCACCCCCCCGATGGACCTTCTGATCAGCTGGACCAAAAATCCATCTTATTAACATTAGCACACTTAAGATTTTACTGAATGGCGGAATAATATAACAATCAATTATTAAAGACTTATTAACATTTAGAATGAATGTGGCCGAGGTACTTTTGCTGATGGCTTATTTGAGAGTGAGAAACTCACATTTATAACTTTCTAGCAGGTACTTGCTGCTGTCCAGGAATAAAAGTCAGGTGTTAGATTGCACCTTTAATTATATGTTATATATATTCTTGTCTCATTTTACTCCAACACAGTACACATACCAGTACACTGCTTTCACATACAGACTTTTAACTTGAACCTGTTGAGTTTCGGGACTTTTTGCACCAGCATGCAGGAACTCTCAGATGTGCCTCAGATGATTTAATTTAGTCAGCAGAACATTTTCTATCTCCATAATCCCGCATGCCGGCAGTTTCTAGCGTGAAATGTGTCATCTATCAATACTTCAATGTCACGTTAACATAAGTATTTTCGCTTGTTCCTTGTTTATCCAAAGTCTCTCCTGACACTGCAACCGCTCAGTTGCACACGCGCGCAAACACACGCGTGCCTGCACGCACACACACAACACAACACAGCCCTTAGTACTTTGTTGGAGCTACACCAACAGCCTACAGCCATGCTTACAGGGCATTTCCACTAGGAAGTCTAATCCCCTCTTCTCTCGGCTCACCTGGCAGCGGAAGAAAAAAACTCCAGGAAACTTTTTAAATGTAAGGTTTGGGGAGCAACTTTGACGATAAAAAGCGCATCAGTACGCGAAGTGAAGGGGAAAGAGGCTTTAAGGGGGAAAAGGGGGATTTCATTTGCAGGGTTTTTGGTTGTGTTGGCCTGTGAGTGGGGATTGATAGAGGATGGAAGGAAGGAGAGAAGACACTAGGTGAGGGCTCTGGGGGAAAGAGAGTGTAGTCATGTGCCATAAAACGTCCCATTGCCTTTCGGAGGGGCCAAGTCCTCACTCTATTTTTAATGAACTAATTTATTCTGTGTTGCTGGCTGTATCTCCAGCATGCAACATAACATAGTCTGAACGCTGTGTTTCAGGGTTTGTTGAGCATCTAGGTCTAGTCAATGGCATTACCTTTGTTTACTTAAAGCTCAACGCTGTTTAAATGCAAACCTGAGACTGTCCTCTGATGGCAAGCATCTACTAATTAGCCCGTCTTTTTACAACCATGTTGATTGCAAATGACTGATTGCATTTATTTACTGCTGATGCATCGCTATGGAACATGTGAAGCCAAACACAGGCTTTATTCCTAAAAGATGTGAAGACAGAATCCTTAAAAAGGTTGTTTTGTGCCCACATATTCTCGTCCGTGTCATACAATAACAACAAAGGCCAAAAACATCAATCGCAGCACATTTTGTGTGAGCTCAAAATCACATTCTGGTTTTGGCCAAATATTTAATCTCTCTCTCTCTCTCTCTCTTTCTCTCTCTCTCTCTCTCTCTCTCTCTCTCTCTCTCTCTCTCTCTCTCTCTCTGTGTGCCTGTCTCTCCCTCCCTCTTGCTTTTTGAATAATATGCCACAGGGAAGTGAAAAAAAACTGAGATCCCCACTCCTCCGCTCTTCTCGGCTGCACGTCTGTGATGTCATAATCACTCACATCAAAGGCTGTGCGCTCAACACGGCGACTGTCAGCTTCCCTAGAGGCGTCATTAAAAACGAACACAGCAAACCGAGCCAGGCCTGACAGAGACGCATCAAAACTTCCTGACACGCACATATGCACGCATGTGCAGGCGGGCGCGTGCTCGCGCAACGGATGTTGCTTTGCATCTGTGCGAGCGTGTACGCGCGTGCATTCAGGTGAGCGCTTCACGGGGGCTCATGCACGTATGCACCGACAGTGTTACATGCACTTACAATATGTAACCCTCAAATCAAGCCGGAAACACACATCCAGAGACTCACACACTTGCTTACAATCAAACATCTCCTTCCTCCCGATGATGATATCAAAAAAAATCCCTTCCATCAAGCAGGAACAAGAACCGAACATTCATACGAGAGGCGCGTCGCTCGCAGCTGCGTCGAACATGCGAGCGGTAACAACCGCAGCACGTGAACATCTGTCGGGAAGACGTGCTGTCGTGATCCACATTCATGATGCACACTTATGTTGTGTGCACTTACAAGTACAAATAGCCAACATCCACGCACCCACCAGCTTTTCATCCCCCACCCTGTCTATCCGTCACACACTTGCCCACACACACGGATGCGTGCACACACACTCTCACACTCATTTACACACACTGGAGGAAGGACTATAAATAGGACGCCTATGATGCCATGCTGTGTGTGGTTTCTCCCTATGGGTTTATGTGTGTGACTGTCAAAGAGAAGAGAAGAGGCTGAGGAAGAGGAAGGATGTTGAGGAGAAAGAATGGCTGTGCTCGTGTCTGATGTACGGCCAGCGATAAACAGCACATGACAAGCATGGAGAGGATGATGATTCCCCGTTTGATTCGAAGTATATATAAAGCGTTGAATGTTAAAAATGAGCATCTGTGTGTGATTGTATGCCAGTGGTGTTCCTCATGTATGACTTACCCCTGGCAGGGTCTTCTGCTCGTGCAGTGCATTCTGGGCTTTCAGGGCCGACTCTCTGGCACAGTAGGTAAGGAAGGCACAGCCTGAAATACAGCGAGAGAGAGAGAGAGAAAGATAATTATGCTATGTGAACTGGCGACAGAGAGGGAGAGACAGGCACGGGAGGGGGCTGCACCAATCATCGGTGAATAGCCAAACACAACACACACACACACGCGCACACACGCGGAACAAGCCTGAAGCCATAACTCTAAAACTCGGTCTACATGGCTGCATTGGGAATTCGCTCATGTTTGAGTGTGAGCCCGTGCACGTCTGTGCACAACGACAACATCTCAGCGACTGAACAAACTGAACATCAATATGTACACAAAGGCCGTCCAATCCGCATGCAAAAGAGGAGTTAAAGAAGAGACCGGCGATGTCAGTTTTACAGATTTGTGCATTATTTTGTGTGTGAGCGACTCTGCCCGCAAAACACATCAAATCTGGCCGAGCTTCCTCCCCAGCTGTCTGGAATAGCAGTTATCCATTCGTCCATCGCACTCTCCTGGCTTCTGTGACAGGGGGAAGACATTTCCCTGACAGCGCCCCTCCCTCTCCTTCCACTCTTCATTTCACCGTCTCTCCGCTCCATATGTTCCGAGCCTACCCACAATCCTCGGTTTTGTTAGCACCTGGGCTAACATGTGGGGGTGGGAGAGGAAGATGGAGACGCAGGAGGCAAGGCGGAAGAAGAAGAAGCCGTGGGGAACGTGTAAGCCTCTCCCTCGCCACCCCCTGTTGACAGTGAGGCGCACGCCACTGTCAGAGCGCTGACAAACTGTCAATCTGCAGCTCACCGAAAATGATTCATGTGTTTGACAGTTTAATAAAACACTTACAGAGACAATTGCACAATAGGCTTTAGTGGCGAGATTCAATTTGAGACAAAGTCCTCAAACTGTATATGAAGGTGTTTGCGCCTGGTTGGAATATTTTAGCTCCATATACAATTAAATTGAACGCTGTGAAAGAAGGAAAAACACCTACAAAGGGCAGTGTGATAAGACGACTGGCAAGACGTTAACAGCGGTTGAAAAAAAGGATGCGATAGACACGAACATTATAGCAGCGAGAAGGAACAATGGCATGCGACGAACACAAAGGACGGCAGTTTGTTCAGGGAACATCAATTATCACAGACAGGTCCGCACATAAAACACATTGCAGTTTAAAGAAACAACCTCCTCCTCTTACAGCGCTTCGCAGCCGAGCTTTGATTTGTTTTTTTTTTTCCTGCAAACTGGGGGCTATTTATTGTTGCGGGCAGCATCGTGTACTTTCCGTGGATGTAGCATGCCTCCAATCCTCTGGATTCTGCGTCTTTAACCCCGGGTCTTCCTGATGGCAATGCACCGGGGAGCTCCGCCTGTTGGTGTTTTTAATTAACGAGCCTCTCGCTCATTAGGCGAAGTGGGAGCTGGCCGCTGACAGCTTGGCTACCTCCTTGTCCTCTCCGGGCCTGTCGTGTTAACACTACATGCAGGAGGCCTCCCTCAGGAAGAACACGTGAGCCTTTGATTCCCACGCATGGCACTCGCTCACTCGCATGTTCGTGTCAACCGACGTGCCTACATATATGTAAAATATCTACTATGAATAATATATTTTTTTTTCCTTTGCCAAATACGATGAATCATCTTTATATATCATAACCTTGCACGCGTGTGTTACTACCGCTCGGTTACGCCGCTGACCATCTTCACACGTATGGAGGAGCTCGAATGCACACACAGATGCTAACGCAGTCACACACACATGAAAAGTGACAGTCAACAAACGTTCAATTTATCATCATTGTCACGAGTCAGATGCTGGCAGCGGCTCTGGTATCTGACTAAGACCAATATTGGCCCAGGAGAGAGAGATAAGCTGTTTGTTTCTGCTGTCAATGCTGCCAATTTGGTTTCCCATCACTTCAAATTCAAATCAACAGCAGCGCAGAGGGGATCTGAGAGAATGTGTGTGTGTGTGTGTGTGCGAGGAGAGAGGAGAGACGGAGGTGGGGGGATGGAGAGAGAGAGAGAGCGAGAGCGAGCGAGCGAGTGTTGAGGGAAGGCAGAAAAGAAGGGCAAGGGAGCAAAAAGAAAAGAGGGGGAGGAGAAAGCTGAGAGGGAAAGCAGTACAGTGAGGGATGCTCGGTAGGAGAGGGAGAGAGAGAGAGAGAGAGAGAGAGAGAGCAGATAAGATCACCTAGCTTCTGTGAACACCATCCCCCTGTGTCCTACACTCGCTTCTTATCTCAACTGCTGCAGACACCCTAAAGGGACACACACCCACTGAGAGGGAGAGGAACGGAAGGAGCGTGAGAGACAGAGAGAGAGACAGAGAGAGAGAGAGAGAGAGAGAGAGAATATGGGGACGAGAAAGTGAGAGGATGAAAGAAAGCAGCATGGGAACGGTGGAGACTATGAATACTTACTGGTGAGGGAAGAAGAAAAGACCTCAGCTGCACCGGTGGAGTCCACCAACTGTCACCGGGCCTCATTTAAAGCGCAGCTGTGTCGGACCTCGGAGCTTTGACCTTGTTAACTATCGGACGTGATGGTCCGTCCTTGCTGGATTCAGCATCTCAGCTAGAATTTGGAATATCTATAACTTTCATCTTTCTGTAACTAAAACTTGAGTTTGAAAAAAGATGAGGTTGTCAGCTTTGGATTTTCTTGCCTGAAACACTAAACCTTAAAGACATGTAGCGCCACCGTGTTTAACTCGTGTGTGATTACCTCCTTTCTATCATTAATAACCCCAAACTCCCAGAAACAATGCAGAGAACACGACCTTTGATGCCTCGGCGGGAGCTCCAAATGGAGGAACTCCAATCTTCAAACCTTTGAAACTAATTAGGATTGTACTAAAAAAAGTAAAATGAATACCAATGCACTCAAGAATTCGTGCTTTGCAGCGTTACCAGACACATGGATTTCTTTTTTACCAGCATGACTTGCACGACGCCACCCAAGACCAGGAAGCTGGGGGACAAGTTATTGCTGAGGATTCTCTAATTATCTCGCGCCTATTAATTCAGGGATTGTAAAAGGCTGACATAAAAGTTCCCTCCTCTCACTCTATCCTTTTATTCCCAGCCACAGATGGGGAGAAACTCCCAGTGATCATTTAAATATTTCAGAACATCTTGGTAAGAGCCTAAAAAAGAGTCAATAGCATTAAAGAGCTTTATCCACGGCAGAGCGGGAACGCCGCGTCGCCCTGGAACTCTGCCTCGGAAAACTTTGGCATGAAACTTTGTTTGAGGCCGTCCAATTTCAGACAGTCAATAGACATTTCCGCGTCTCCCCCTACCTCAGTTCTCTTAGCACTTATCTCCGCCTGAAAGAGTAGACCAAGGACAGCCTTTGCTCAATAAACAGAAGATTTTCTTCCCTCCCTCCTTCTTTAAAAGATTGACCTTAAGACAAGAAGGTTTTGACTGTTTTTTTTTGCGAGCGGTACGGCTTAGATAACGCTCTTCAATTCCCCCCTCGAAATGAGTCAAAGTAAGTGAAAATTCTTGACTCCTTGTGTTCGGAGAAGCAGCGTATGAAAGCCTCGGTCTGTCGGTCATGTGACCGGAATGAGTAGCGCCGCGGGACAGAGAGGAATACTGATGATGTATGAACGATATATGAAAAGAGGATGATACGGTTGCCGTAGTACGACGGAAACTGGGACACTCCGGATCAGACATGTGATTGTCACCATTCATCCAATAACACAGGAAACTGAACACAGAAGAAAGTTCTACACAGCCTGTTATCTCTTTGTGTGTTTGTTCCGTGCTCATCCTCGGATATATTCAAAAAGAGCCCAGACGGGTCTGAGTTAAATATATTCACCTGCGTGAAGACGAGCCCCCACGCTAATGCCTCTGTGAGGAAGAGTAACCGCCTAAAGTGAGCAGCAGTTACTCACGTCCCCTTCACCTCCGCTGACCCCGTCGATCATTACTCACAATGTAAGAAAAGAGACAGATCGAGGCTGCTCCGGCGGACAAGGTCTCCGGGAGCACTCCTACTTTCACCACGTATCATCTTAAAATCTTTAATTGGCGGCAGTAAAGCCTGATTAAATAAAAAAAAAAAGCACTTTGAAGCCCACAGAATGAGCTCGGAGAACGGCGCTGCGACCGGGGACCAGGAAGAGAAACCGTTCAGAGACCGCGTGGAGCATTTTGTTCCCGGTGTAAAACAAGCCTTAAAGTCCAACAGCTGTTTCAGGGACTAATGAACGCCGGGCTTGAGTGTGATATTATTTCACTGGAGTGAGGCAGAACTAAAGGGCAGTATTATGAAAGAGGTAAATTATTTCATAAAAGAGCTTAATAGCGGTCCCAGATCTCCTGTAGGCGACTCGGCGGATCCCTGAGTCGTCTCTTCCGGGGGAACGAGGAGAATCTGTAATATAGAAAGACGGAGCGAGCGAGCCACTCAGGGAGCTGCAGAACAGGAACAGACACAACGTTAATAACCGGGTGATGGATGAAACTCAAAGGGGCAGGACTTCTATATCTGCTGCAGTATATCCCGTTTCTTAAAAGTCATTTAGAGCAATAGTGGTTGTAGGTGTTAGTAAATCACTCTCCGAGATGAGTGTATGAATACTGTTAAGTTATCCTCCTAATATCCTGCGTGAGTTGTGGTTGACTCGGGGGCGTCGAATAAATTTGAATAACTGGGCATTTCCTGCTAAAACTATTAGAGCGGCGTACAGGATGAATGCAGCGTGAGGATTTGAGTGGCACATCAACAGCGACGCGCGGAGCAAAGTGCTTCTAAACGGCCTCAAAAGACAAAGTGAGGGTATAAAACCAAGTGATTTATGAAGGTAAGTATTAAATCTGTGATCGCTGTAGTTAGTGGTTGAACCTGCACATCACACACCTGAGATGCAGAGAGAGTTGCATTGAATACAAACCTGAGGAACATTTGCAAAATTACTTTAATTGTATTAATCAACGGTTAATGAGTTTTACTCTGGATACAACTTAAGATGTTTTGCATGACTTGTTTCTGTTCCACAGAGCTCATCACGCTCTCACGACGCATCCACGTTCATTCATCTCCAGACCTCCACCGCTGACTCCACTTTCTCTTCTCCTATTCTTCCCGTTCCTCGATGGGTTTCCGTTTTTAAATAAACAATCATCGCATAATAGTTATTTAAATAGCCTATCAGTAGCTAGCAGCAGACCGGTGGCAAGTGATCCTTTAGTCAGAAACTTCTCATCCCATGATGTGTAATTACGACGCTCCGAGCTCATCAGCGATGCATATTCGGTTCCCTGCTGTATTCTACAGACGCAGAAGATATCCTTTGTTTGAGAGGAAACAGGCTTTTTATTAACACGGATCTTAACCCGTTCGTGTCAACATAAGACGCACTTGTCTGATGTCAGTATATGAGACGATCAGCATAATGAGGCAGGCTTGGTGGTGGATGGTGGTGACATCGGTGGCAGAATAACAACAAACTTTCTAAAACTATTCTATTAGAATATATATATCTGGATGGCACAAAAATAAATTATAATACACATGTCTGGGTCTCATACAGACGCAGGAGGGCATCTCGTGTTATTTTGGTACAAACATTAATCCAGCGGTGAAGCGGATCTCCTTCTGAGATTTACTTGCCTAATGGAAAACCTGCTTTTGGCATTAGGCAGGTGTTAATTTTAGGCTCTAACTTTAAAAAAAAAAAAACTGAGATTAGAAAAAGGCAGAGGTTTGGATGAGGGGCAACATAATATCGGGATGCATGCGGTAATCCAGAGATTACAGGAATTAACAGCAGAAAAAAAGGCAAGCTAAAAAAAAAACATACAACGTGAGAGTTTGACGCACTTTCAAATTACATCCGTAGATTATGCCGACATGATTTCCCTCTTTGGAAGAATGGGAGCCTTCATATGGTATTTGTGTGTGTGTGTGTGTTTGTGTGTGTGCGCGTGCGTGCGTGTGTGTGTGTGTGTGTGTGAGAGTCCCTGAAGATAACAAGTCACATCTCTCGCCCTGCTTCTCAGAGTGGCTGTCTCTAAGCTGTGCTAATCGATTGGTGAAGGAGGAAAAAGGGCCAGCTTTAATGTGTTGCATGTGAAGGATTTACTGGAGAACAGAGCCGCGGAATCAATGGACTAGAAAATGCATCATTAGGACAGTGTCGACCCCCCCACGCCACCCACCAGCCTCACCCTACCCCCCCACCCCCCCTGCTCGTCCCCTTGAGGATCAGGACGAAAGACACACACACACACACACACATAACGGGACTTACATGCGACGCTTGAGCTCCGAGCCACACAGGAAGCGGCAACACAAACACACATTCGTGCACACGCTAGTTCAAAGCCGAGCACACACACAGAAGTCTGCAGCCCTCCCCGATATCCCGGCAGACGATTCGCCTCATCTCACCTCAGCCATTTTGGCAGGAAATGTTTTAGACCCAATTTTAGCTTTTCCCCAATATGAATAATTAAATGCTGAATGTCTGCACCTTTATGCACCATGTGAGGAGATGTTTCATCACTTCATCGACGCCGCCACGTTGGAGGTTCTCGACCATTTTCAAAACAAATTGAGTCTGTTCAGTTCACGAAGCCACTGATCTTTATATTCGCTCCCACGAGAAGAAAGCAGAATATACCGAGCAGGTATCCATATGAATGATGACCATAATGACCGGTTCTTCATCTCACCATTCATCTCAGCCAGCCCTCAGCACCTGTGCTGGAAGACTTCTGCCCTCTATGAAGTTAGGTGGAAAGATGGGGGGAGGGGGGGGAGGGTGCGGGACCCTCCTACCTCAAAACTTTGCCTAAACTTAAGATGTGTTTATAATGGTTAAGCACATTCAATAGATGGATGGATGGATGGATGGATGGATGGATGGATGGATGGATGGATGGATGGATGGATAGATAGATAGATAGATAGATAGATAGATAGATAGATAGATAGATAGATAGATAGATAGATAGATAGATAGATAGATAGATAGATAGATAGATAGATAGATGCCCCCCCTCCCCCTGATAAAACACTTACAGGATAAACACTCCCATTAATATTCTTCTGTGCACCTCTCCACTCCACTTGCCTCTCTCCTCCTTTCCTTTCCCCGTCCTATTATCCTGCCTCGGCGGACATCCTGCCCTGTCCCGTCCGCGTTGCCAACCTGCAAGATGGAGATGAGAGGACGATCCACAGGCAGAAGGGGGAACATGAATCATTACACTTCCTGTTGTTGCACGCCGTCCGGGGAAGGAAGTGGGAGAATGCCCCCGGGGCTCCGATTGATTCCGGAGACTTAATTGGGTTTATTAGCCAAGATGTTGGGCCCCGCAAGGAGGCTCCCAGAGGCCGCAGAGTCCCCCCCCCCACCCCCATTCCTACTCTTCTGAAGGAGAAAGCCTTCGTAATTGTTTTCCCTCCATCTTCTGTGTCATTGTCAGATGGGTCCTGCGGGATTATTAGCAACCCCAGGTCCCTCAATAATTCATCCAGAGCTATTTATACACAGATGGAGAGTCCTCTAAAGTCTCCCCCAGTGAGCTTATCTGACGCTTAGACAGACAGACACAGAGAGGGAGAGAGAGAGTGATGGAGAGAAACACTGCTACAAAGGGAAAGCAAGGGAGAGATAGACAGAGAGAAAATGGGAGTGACACACAAAGACAGTAAGAAGGATGGAGGGAGGCAATCACAAAAAGGAATGCAAAGGCGAGCAAAGCAAGCCTGACAGCGAATAAAATAGCGGGAGCGACAGACAGCAACGTTTTAGGTAGACACAATGACAACGTTTCTGGTGTGCATTGAGTTTCAAGGAGAAACTCTCTCGTCTGCCTTGCCAAAGTGAACAAAAGCACCATCCCGGGAATAGCACACAACACACACATTAATGGCTTTTAATCTTTCCCCCCTTTTTTTTTTTTTTTTTCCTCCATTTAACACAATTAGGATGTTTGCAGAGCTAACATGGACCACTAGTCGCCATAGGAAGGACGGATGAAAGACATTCGGGGATTTCCGCGCGCAAAGTAAACACATTATCCGTCCTTTGGAACGTGTCAATGCGTAAAAAACCAACAACAACAAGCAGCCAGCCGTTTTCTTAAATCACCGTCAACGTAACACGAACGCATTAGCATGTTAACATTAGCACGTTAAATATCCTCTAATCCCATTCAGACATGCTTTGCAGGTACCTGCGTTCTTCCGCCTGCAGGTTGGAGGCACGTGAAGCCCTTTTGTTGGTGCTTCCCTCCGCAGATAATATATACTCATCCCCTTTGGCAGTCACTTACATGCAGCTCATTTAGAAAGCTTGACTTCCTCTCGGACAAATTGGTTCAATGAAACGCGGATTGGAGTGATAGTCTTTACATTTAGCATCAATGGCACATTAGTGAGAGAACCAATCGCTTTGGGAGAAAGACTCAAACCCTCTGACCTTTTTTGTCCGTTTTTGCAAATAGAAGCAGAAAAGTTACGTCACTGTGTTAAAACGTCTTCTCGGGCCTGTGTAAATAGATATAAATTAATAACGGACTAAAACAAAGCAGCTTATCTCTGGATCCTAACTGCTGATTAATACACAGAATACTGCAGATCAACACGTTTCGGCTTATGGCCTTTAAACGCATTAGTATAAATCGTCTGATTTACAGAATATAGAATAAATCTCACGCTAATTGTTTCATGTGCCGGCTTAAGTGCGCGGACAGTTTTACAGTCGATCCCGTTCCCTGAATTAAAGGGAGAGTTTCATGCGAGGCGAAAAAAAAAACAGATTTTTCTACGAGTGGAACTTTTTTTTACGACGTTCCTTATCGGAGGTGAATTAGTTCCGTAAGAGAACATCTGAGATTGAATATGAGTTTGATGGATAATCTGTTAGCGTTTTCAATTTGAACTGAAATTAAAGGGTTTTAATGGGAGAATTTGGGAACTTGACATTGAAAACTAATTTTCCGTTCTTGTTAGTGAAGAGCTTTGGGTCGAGCCTATGCCAAATTAATTGCCACTGCCCAGTGTGTCCACATAGGATTGATGAACAATCCATAAAGGAGCCCCCCCCTCTCCACACACACACACACACAAACACTGTTGTTGCTCCGAGGGAAGCAAATCTTATCAACGAGCGAATCGGCACACACGTTTGCACACACACAGACTTCTCTGTCGTTATCTATAAACCCCATGAAATGACTCCACACCAAGTGAAGCGGGGCATGTATAGGTCTGGCCAGGATTCCCATCTCCTGTTCTGTGATTAAAGGACCAAACTAATAGGCTCTGTCTCGTTGGGAACCTGTGTGGAGCTGGGAGAGACCTCAGAAGCCATTAAATTGCAAATCTGTAATAATTTGCTGAAGGCTTTCTGTCCAGATTCTTCCCCGGGCTGATTTGTGCATTGAGACTGTGAATGGGACGAGCACAAACCCAGCTGAGCCCGCTGAATAGCCGGGCCAAGTCGAGCATTGTACTAGAGGGTTACTGCAGGTTAACAGAAGGCCAGGCTACATTAAAAGATGACGATCTGTCTTTGATCGGCAAACTAAAAAAAAAAAAATACATAAAAGACTCATTTAATTGAAAGATGTGGTTTGTCAAAATCGAATGTATAGGGGGAATATAAACGTCAGAGGAAATGAAAAATGAGATGACACCGAGGGAAAATCACTTTATAAGAAATGAAGACACTGTAAGTAAACAACTAAAAGAGTCCGCTCACCACAGGGCATCAGCGGCAGAGAGGCAACTCTCTTGGTATATTCAAATATATTGTGTTTGTTTTTAATTTGATATTTCTTTTTTTTAATTTCATTGCAATCTCTTATTATTTATATCCATTATATATTTTCTCTAACAAGTCCTCAAACCCTTACGATCCTCTGATACATGTTTCCTTTGTGTCTTGTCACAAATCAATGTTGAACAATAATGAAATATAAATGTGTGGTTCAGGTCCGGCTATATGAACAGTTGGTTAGGGTTATAGAGAAATCACTTAGGTTCAAATAAAGATGTTACTGTTATTACTTTCTTGTTGTCATAGTTACAAAGGCCACTAGATGGCATCTGTCACTGCAGGTTATTTTCGCCGTTTGCATGTACGACCTATCTGGTCTTAATTTCTTGGAATGAGAGTTTGTTTTACCAAAACATCTGGAATTGGGAGAGCCCAAAGGAGAGAGAGAGCTTCACTGATTGCACGTTTTCAAGGCGCTTCCAGGTTGGTTTGTCTTTGTTTGAAAAGAGGCACCCTCAGGGGACACCGATACACCTCCAGAGCCCCCGATCAGAGCCAATCAGTTATCAATTCTCCAGAACGTCATTTGGATCTCCACTTTTGAACATATAACACATGTGGGAAACAGAACCTGACGAAAAGCTTTAATATTTAGTTTCCCTTGAACAGAAATACCTGTGCAGCACGAGCTGTATCTGTGCCTCTCTACCTCTCTCTCAAACATACACAACAATCACTCTCTAAGCACAAATGTGTCTCCATGAAGAAGAGATCACACAGAGCTTTAACAAGTACCACAGAAATAAGAATAATCACCCGCAATGAGTCGAAGCAGGTCAACCTGCTGTAGCATGTAATTAAATCTAACACTTGTGCACCCTCACATGAACATTATGACACGCATGGTCTAATTGCAGGTGCTAACATATTATACCAAACAAAACATCATGCTAATATTAAGGACACTTGCGTCTGTCGCCGGGGGCGGCCGGGAGCTGGAGGGGTCTAATTCTGCTCCCCTGCCAGGAAGGTCATTTCTCCTTTCTCGGGCCATGATGGCCGGAGAGTGGTGCTTAAATCTGGCAAAACGCAGCCTATAAATTACGGCAGAGGACAGAGGGGTCAGAGCCTGGCATGGAACTGGGCCAAAACCTATCAATCTACGAGGGCCAGCGAGGGCGACATCTGTCTCTGGGACTCCCTCACTCTTCTGACTTTGCTCTCTGTCGCCTTCCTTCCCTACTTTTTGATCTTACCTCTTCCTTTCCTTTGGCTCACTCCGTGCCTGTACTTGCAAATCTCCAGGTGCCTCCATTTTTAGTCAGTACCTCCCTTTACAATCACCGCTCGCTCTCTTTTATATTGTCAGCCTTTTGATATTCTCTTTCTGTCTTTGTGTGCAACCCCTCCCCCCCTCAGCCGAACTCCGTTCCATGGATCTCCCTCACCTCTTTTCACGCATTCTCTTACATCATCCCTGTTTCAACATCACTCTATTTCTCCTTCTCTCTCCCCTCTCTGTCTTGAGCTCCTTGTCGTTTTACGCACTCTTGCACCATCTCCTTCTGCAGCGATATGTTTTGGTCTATCTGCTCTCCAACCAGCATAATAGGCTGAAGCCTTGATGTATCTCACCTGAATGTAACGCCAATACGGTTTGAATAGTAATACGTGACATCACAGCGCACTGATCTGCACAGGTTCTGAGGACTGAAACAAAATTTGAAATAAACATTCAGAACTGATCTCATGTCTTATGACTCAGTTGTGTGTTTTTTTTTATTAAAAAATAATTTCTAAGCGAGACATTTACTGTCTAAAATGGGGGAATTAGAAAGCTGTTACCAACTGAATCTTTGTTTTACATGCAGGAGTCCAAACCTGCCAGGCCTAATCTACATCAAACAACTCTTTTAGCTTGATGAGCCTTTAGTTTAATGAGAACATCTTTCCTTACATTTGCTACCCAAACCCTCGAAAACTTCCGCATGACTTATTAATCCTCCTCCATTTTCTAAATCAGACTTGGCCTTGAATAATTGAGAGGGATCTTTGGAAAGCCCTAACCTCCATTCCCACCTTCCTTTTACAAGTCAACGTGGTGCATTTTTAATTGGCGACATGAAATAGGCATGAAGGGAGACGGGAAGAAAGTGGATTGAATCAGGGACACTCAAAGCTGGCAGTCGTCGCACAGCATAGACGATTGTATGCACGCAGCCGGAGGAGGCTGAGCATGAGTCTGGCCTGACAGGTCACACGCGGCCAACAGTCTTTGACATGCTTTCTGCCTGGAACAAATAGTACAAGGCTCGTGTAATCCCTGCTGAAGTGCATCCCAGCAGACCACCGGATACGCCGCTCTGAGTTCCGTTTAGCGATTTTGTTGGGAATAACACCAATTCAGATTTATGTGAATAATAAATCTCTACAGCTGGATGATACGTTTAGATTATATGAGCCAAATGAGGGCGATAGGGTAATTGAAAGCCTGTTTGGTGGAGGGATATCGAGGGGTTGTTACAGCCGGGTAGTAATTCCATTAATTTCATTGTACTTGACCTTAAAATACGGTAAAAAACAGACAAATATTAGAATAGAAGCAGACAAAACCTGCAACCATTAGATGGAGTTCAAAATAAAAAGACATGTCGTGCAGGGTAAGAACAATTATTGCTTGCAGGATATGTATTAATGGGCCATTGCCACAGTAACAAAATTAAGGTCCATATTTCATATTGCTGCTGTGTCATGCAGCCTTTTCGTCGTGGAAAGATTCTGCAATAGAGAGCTGGAGACAGTTTCATGTGCACGCTGAGGGTTCCAGTCTCATTTGGACCGGAAATATTAATATTACTATTAAACATAAAAAGTTACAATCGAGGATTCATTTCGAAACCGCAGGGCGCGAGGCTCGAAGTTCTCTCCTCTGTGGTGTAATCACACACACACACGTGCACATAAAAGGATGAACATACATGATAAATGTCCGGAGAAGATGTATAGACATCACACACACACACACACACATGCTTGGTAAGGATATATTGTGCCTCCTTACTGTGTAAAGAGTCAGTAACTGTAATTCAAAAGGCGAAACAGTCCACACACAAAGAAGATTTATAACCTTTTGACTGCTGCACAAAGAAGATGGTGCAGGAACTACAGTACGTACGGTGCACGGTGCCCATCTAATTACATGGCACAGATAAGAGTCCCTGAACTGGAACAAAGCATGTAAAGCAAGTTAAAGAAAAACGTGACACACACTGTGTATGTAGCTCACTATAAGGACTATAGAACATCTTGTATGGGGGAATATGTTGATATTCATCATGTGATTAGAATGATAAAGTGAAACTGGAAAAATAAAATCACAACAAGCTGGAAAAACATGAATCTTTTTTCAAAGGAGAATGAATTTAACATCAACTAAAGCTAAAACAACATGTAAGACTTTACATCATTGTGAGCATTTGAAGTGTGTGTGTGTGTGTATGTGTGTGTGTGTGTGTGTGTGTGTTGGGGGGCATGGAAGTTAGATATTCAAGGACTTCTACACAAAGCAAATTAATTCTTAGCTGACGCAAGAGTCCGGAAAACAGTAAATAATTTACCTCTGCAAAGAGCATATGTCAAAATAAAGGTATTTTGTTCTGAAAGATTGTCCACCGGGCCAGTGAAGAACCAGACGGGAACCAGTCCAAGTTCTTTAGCTTCTTTTTACGGAAAACAAAAGACCCAATGGTGTCAAACATTTAAAGTGTGTCAAATGACCACAATAACTCTTTCACTGCACAGAGATGTTCATCAGCCACAAAAGTTGTGCAAGGGAAGGGAATTGCATATTTGGTTCATCAGATTATCGATATCCAGCTTTAGTTCTGGTACTGTGGCTCTTTTGTTGTGACAGAAAATCACTTGAATATGTCTGTCTGTCTGCAAAGTGCTGAGATCAGCAGTGCACCGATGGCTATGAAGTTAAATGGTTGTTTATATTAGTTGCTACGATCCTTTTACTTGTGTATGTGTGTGCACCTAACTTGCAGCTCCTCAGCTTGCAGAATGTGTTGTTCTATAAGACGTGAGGTGTGATGAACAGGTAGACGCGGCCATCCCTTTGCATTATCCTGTAAAGGTCAATGGTTTTAATGAGAGGACCGCTGAGGTCAGAGGAGCAGGAGGGCTCCACCTCCATGACAGGCCTCATGACGCCAGATCTGCTGTTAGCATGCTAATCCCTGCAGGATCTCCGTGAGCACTCCGTCCTTTGGCTTTATGCGGTCATCTCTCACTGTGACTAACTGGCTCCCTGCTCGGCCATCAGCCGGCCCCCATCTGACAGTCCCCTCCAATAATAATGGACAACAGAGGCAGTGCTGCCTTGACAACCGTCTTCCTGACAAATTAGGCTCACTGTACTCCCGGGTCTGGCTCCACCTCTTGTTTCCCTCTTACTGCTTGGCAGCTCTAGGCGCTCCCAGGACGGGGTGGGTGCGGCGTGGGTCCGGTGGTCAGGTGTACCTCAGCGAGAGGCGACCTCCCCTGTGACACATGTTGACGTTCTCCCTGACAAAAACACCCGGCGTCAACTGTGATACATCTTGATAGAAACCGAGCACAATGTGGGGCCTGAGCGAGCATTCTGAGCTAAGCTGAATGGAGTATTCTGGGCCAGGGAGGAGCACAAAAACACACAGTCACACGCTCATCCCGAACCCAATGCGAGAGAGGAGGAGAGAGACGGATCCCACAGAGAGGATGATGCAACGGGAGTGAAATTTTTCGGCCGGAGCGCATGCTGCATTAACGCAGACCAGCAGGACAAAAGAAAAAACACTCCCGCAGTCCTATCTCTCTTTGTTCAAGTCCAAATTTGGTTTTATCCTCCTTTTTTTTGCACATGGCAGTTCACTAATGGTGACCTGCAACACCTAATTACATGCAATAAAACACAACACAAGCCTTTCAAGCTTTTTGGCATCGTGACTTCATGGCCCTACCAAACATGATAAGCCCAATAATCTCTTCTGAGCCCATTTCTCTGGCATATCCAGTTAAAAGGGCTGAAATATCAAAACCATAGGCGTCCAGAGGAAACCACAACTCCCTTTATGACCAGTACGGATTATAGCCGCCATCTGTAACACAAGCCATCTGCAGTATGGATGCATTTAAACAGCCATGAAACTGTATCTACACTTCAGACATATTCAACCTGATTTGACAATATAAACCGTTTTTAAACGGAATAATAGCCGAGGTTTTATCATTAATCACTGCAGTTTGAGGGTCTTCTCTTACCAACAGGGGATTACTGGTGACGTTTTGTTTGCATCCCTCGCCAGGTCAAACTGAAGTGCTCGGCCCAAATGTGAATGACGTTTCAACACCTGGTTTGAATCCAGAGACTCTCGGTGAGTCTGCAGGACTCCGGCTCTGTGAGCACTTCAACTATCTGAGACTTTGAAGACAGCTGTTGCTAATGTATCTAGTTTGAGCCAAACTTGCATTAAACAAACCAAACCTAGTGATGTTACATTTGCATTTCAAATAACAAAGGTAGAGAGCCTAATAATGTAACACTTCGTACAGTATCCACCCTCGGTTATTAGATATCTGGCCCATATCATCCCAGCTCCATTGCCCCGGAGATTATCACATGAGAGTGCTGATGAATAGTGCCAGCCGTCATATGTACACCTTCCTCTCGTCTTGAATATATCTCCCATGCTGCATTTCCAAAGAGAGGAGCAGGCAAAAGGGCCGGTTCTTTGTGCTAGCTGTGCCTCTCAGCCCGTTGTGCTTGGTAGCAGCAGCAGCAGCAGCAGCAGCCGGTGACCATTATAAATGGCCTCTATTAGCATGGCTCGTCGCAGAGGGGAGAGAAATAAAATCATTGGGAGAATGTAGGCCTGCACTGGTGTTCCTGCGCCCGCTCCCAGCCTCTGCAGACCTCTGTCCCATGTCCCCCCTCCCTTCTGCTCCCTCCAACCCCCCTTTCCAAGGGGACAGAATCCTAAAGACTAGATTACTAGTGATACATGGAGTCATTATGGGGAGGGTTATGGCAATAGTATCACAGCCACTGCTGACAATGGCTATAATAGGGGTCTCTCTCTTCACAGGCAGCATTACCATAGCAAAGGCTGTTTCTTTAGGCTTGTTGATGTACAGTAGAACAGGATAAGCGCCTTTTATTACCTGCTGTAGCAGAGAAAGCTCTTTATTATCTACCATGCTTATTTCTTTGTCTCTTTGTATCAAGTTAAATGGATTCAAAAGTGACCCCCCGATAAGGCGTTGCATTGTTAGTGATGACGGTTACCAAGTATACGTCTTTTTTTTAAAGAAAAAAAAAATCAGTCATGGAAATGATTGTCGATCATCTGCGGTCTCCGGTTCAGGCCGAGGCGTCGCACGACAGCCGTTATGGAACACGATGCACCGTCACGAAGAGGCAACATGTCTGTGCAAGTACATGAAGGGAGGACAAAAGCAGAAAGAAGGAGAGCGAAGAACAAAATGGATGAAGCAGAGTCAATGAAGAGATGAAAAGATGGAATTGGAGAATAAAGGAGTTTTCTGGTGAGCAGCTTTATAGACTTCACTCCACTGGAGCATTTCACACCTTAACCGGGTCATCATTTCCTTAAATCTATACACTGTGGCAGGACTCAACAAAAAAAAAAAATGCAAACGTGTGAAGGAGCTGGATGAAAAGGGGAGACAGAAAGTCTGTGGCAGAAATGTGTGTGAAATGTGCATTCAGATATTTGTATTTGCACAAAATAAATATTGATAAACTAAAGGGGGCATGGTTGAGTAAAAGGTCTTTTGATTGATGGCAAATTCTGGAAAAACGGTTTGGATTGCTGAGGGGTTTCTGATGAAGATTAATGTGTTTGAAGATAAATGTATGCGCAGGCACAAAAGAAATTGATCATTAAACTTCTGAGTAATTGTATTTATTATCTCCAACTCTTGCTGTGATAGCACACCACACCAGATCCAGGTGACGCTGCGCCCCATTCAATAAAAAAACAGCAATAACAGTAATGAGAATCACTCACTCAGCCTGTTATTTGTGGGATGTGCCTGTCTTTTACTGCTAATTTGTGATGCTTCTGTGGAAAACCTCAGGAAGGTGTTGGAAGTCTGTGGAGCGAGTGTGGTCTTCAAACAGCTTGCAAAGAGCCAGTGAGCTAGTGAGCCAGGGAGTAGCTAGTGCCTCCAGCTAGTTAAAATATGAGCGCAGCAGGGACTCACTAATGAAAGCGGGAATCAGGGCCGTATATCGCAGGGAGGAGACAGGTCTTAGAATCAGCTGGTGAGCCATGCCTATAGTACTGGGGCCGCTGGTGATTAACCGTCCAACAGGGGGTCGCGACTACAGCTGGGCTATTAATAAAAGACAGCCCCCCTACTTGCCTCCTCCACCTCTTTGGTTTCCCTCATGCCTGCAGACAGCCTCCGTCCTCTGGAATTATTTGTATATCATAATCATTCCCTGACACATGGGGCATTGTTTACATAGGGTGGTGAGGGCTCTGCATGAGGAGGTGGTGTGCGTGTGCGTGTGTGCGTGCGTGTGTGTTGTGTCCTGAAAGGTGATCGCTTATTCTTAATGTACTTTGCTCCCCTGGGAGATGTCCTGCAGGTATAGTGGATCAATTAGTGACCTCTCATTAGATGGTGATTTGCAGAGAATAACCCTTCCCCTGAGAGCGGGAAAAAAAAGCAACATCATTTCTGTTTCACCAAAAGAACAAGACCGGCCATTAATATAACACTTCAAGGCCATGTAACACCGGCCAAACAAAAAAGTTTAATAATCCTTTAAGTTAGATCAAGTTAATATCTCTCAACTACCAGCAAATTAATTAATCTGTTTGGGAAAAAACCTACAAATCCTACAAAAAAAATGGAAGACTGTACAAAAGTAAGGGCCTGCTATTTATTCAAAGCCATACTCCTTTCGTAGTGTATGTTACACGTGCGTGCACGCGCGATCGCCCCCTCACCACGCGCGCGCGCACGCACACACATACACGCACACGCACACACTGAGTTGCTGCGGGCAATCAAACACAGCCCCCAGCTATTGCAACGTGAAAACGTGAGGTTAATGGCCTGGATTTACCACTGGAGTGAATGAAAGCACGTTTACAACCGCCGGACTGGATGTGTGAACACTCCCGTCCATCGGAGCATCGCTCCTCCTAATGTCTCCCCACACTGATTCACGCCGTCGTGACTCCCATTTCGTGACACTCGTGTTGCTCGGATATGTTTTGCTCAATACGGTGGCAACAATAAAAAAAAACGCAGAACGTAAGAGAGCCCAAGCACAAGTTTAACAAAGGGAAAATAATTTTGCGACACAAATCCAGACCAACAAAAGTAATTCGCGCTTTCAGCTGTATAGAAAAATGTCACACTTGTGCCGTGAAAATCCTCACACACTCACAAACGTGTGACACCCCGACTAAAAACAAGTAGCCTCGTCTCAGGGAATCTTGGCATCACCCACCTTTGTGCATGCCCGTGAAGCGGTCCTTGAGCACAGTGAGCTCGTAGATCTTGCCAAACTCCTCGAAGAGGGGCCGGAGGTCCTTCTCGTCCAGGTTGCGGGGGATCTGACCGATGAAGAGTTTGATGGCATCGTGGTCCTTCATGGGGATGGTGGCCGGGCTGGGGATGTGGCTGTGGCTTAATCCGTTCACGAGCCCGTTCGTGCTGGCGATCACACCGACACCGTGCATCGTGCCGTCCACCTGCCCGTTGGTTAAAGTTGCCATCTTCGGACCGGCCAGTGAGTTGGGATGGGTACAACAGCCGCAGATGGTGATGGTGGCGAGTCGTTTTACGTTGAAAAAGCTGGTTGCAAGTCTTGGACAAAATTTGGTTCCGACACTGATTCCGCTCTTGTCCTATCAAAGCCAATATTTACATTGATGTGAAAACACATGTAGCATTTGGCGAAGTCGCATATCAAAAGCGCGCAGTGACGTTGGTCCCGGTGGAGGCTTTGATTCCTTATATTTATGTCCTACCCAATAACTCGTTCATTGATTTCATAAAAGAGAGGCTGAGAGAAAAGAGAGAGGAGGGAGAGAGAGATAGAAGAGAGAGAGAGGGAGAGAGGTAGAGAGAGACCAAGAGTGTTCACTGCCTATTTACACCCACGTTCCCTCGTCCCAGCTTCTTGGCACCCTTTTATTTTTTTTTTGCATTTGAGTCGGTATGGGTGTCTTCTCGGTTTAAACGGACAGGAGCGGTCCAATGTCTGCCCGGAGAGAGGGGGGATTTCAGGGAAGAGGGATCGCTAGGAACTCGCCGTTTGTCCAACCCAGCTTTTTCTTCTCCCCTTTGCTTCTGACAAGACCGAGTGGTACATTCCACCGAGGGGAGAGGGGCTATAAATAGAGAAATATAGAGAAAACGGTCCTTTGTGCTCCTGCTATGCAACTATACACATTCATGAAGTGAAGAAATTCGTGACCACATACTCTCCTTTATTCCCTGTGATGAGCTGGTCTGGTTGATGATTTACACCCATTCAAGCACAAATAAACATGTGCTGTAAATACGATGTGATTGAAAACGTGGCTGCTTCTCAGGAGGTTTTTAGTTTGTGCTTTAAATGACATTTGGTATCATCTTTCAGTCCTCCTCCTCCTCTCCGATGGCAGCAGCAGCAGCAGCAGCAGCGGGTCTGTGCGCCCTGGCTTCACTCCGGGACGCTGGACAGCTCCGCGGTGCTGAAATCATCTCCACAAGCCAAAACTAAAAAAAACACGACGATTCATCCTCCGACTGCTTGTTATAGTTAAAGAACAAACACTCGTTTTGCACCGGTGACACGACGTTTCATTACCTCTCCCTGCGATTCGGGAAAGTCTTGTGGATCAGATTATCCGATACCCAGAGAGGGAAAGTCTGTGAGCACCGCCGAGTGGCGTAGAGAGGGGCCACAGAAGGAAAACCACGGCAGGGTGGGACGAAGGGAAAAGATGCACGGAGACCCACATCGATGTGGGCTGTCATATTTTAGTTTTTTAAGCTGTTGACACTAAAAAAAAAAGATGAAAGGAATCCAAAAAATATATACAGTACTTAATTTATGCAATTCTTAATTTAAATGGTGATATCAAGAATCAGGCAGGGAGAAAAACACACAATTTAAACGTCTGTTTCGAGGTCTACAAAGGACAAACTCTGCGGGTAGATAAAGACAGAAGCCAGGTTTGACATATCACATGTACTATCATCATGCCCCCGGACACGGTGATCTCTATTATACAGTGAACATGATCTGATCTACAAACCGGGAGGATACGCAGCTCCGAATGAAGTGACCTGCGGAGAGGAATGAAACCTTCCCTCTCAAAGTGGATGGAGTTTCTCCATCAGAGTAATAAAGGGGGGGTGAGATTGAATGTGAATTTATAACCAAGTATCAAGATCCTTAAAAAGGACTTGTTATGTTGGTGTCTTCAGTTGAAGCCCACAGGCCTGATAGCATCACATGACCCAGAGCTCCTAATGTTGACCTATTTGTTTTAATTTTTGGCTCTGGGGCAACCCCCCCTCCCCCCTCTGCTGACACATTAGCCAACCATTAAATAACAAAAGCGACACACTCGCTGCCTCTCTCACCTCGTCCTGCTCCTCCGCCAGCTAAATGGCCTGGTAATATCATCTGGCCCTCGCGGCATCACCGGGCCCAGGCGGGGCGGGACGGGGGCGAACTTTGCTTTCCTTGGCATGACACCGTGCTCTGCTCCCAGCTCTCCCCCGGGGGCCCCTCCATTCACTCCATTCACCTCAGGAGTCTTGGCTGCGCTCACGCCTGACTTAGCTCAGGCAATATTTTCAATACAAGGGTGAAACGGGAGCGCACAAATCATTGTAATTATGTTCAGCTGGGCACCGCCGTGATGATTATGTAAGGTACGGCGCTACGATGGTTCCCTCACGGTCGGTCTCGTCACACAACTTACCTGTGAAGGTTGGCAGTGTAGCCCGGAGTGAAGCGGCTACCGAGCCCATTGTACTGATAATAACACGCCGTTAACGAGCACGACGCGGAGCGGTTGTGTCTTTGTCGCGCCCTGAATGGTGCTTCCTCCGATCCATGTGGGTGTACTCCTCCTGCAAGTCGTCTGTGTCCCCATCCTGTCTGTCAAAGCACTTTCAAACGTACTGTCTACATTTCAAAACAGGACTGAGGGGAAATGATGCATAGAACTGTGTATATCTATGTATGTATGGATCTGTCCATGGTGCTGAAACATGTGGAAAACACACACACACTCGCATGATGCCTACAAGCACACTATGGATAGATGACCACATGTGGACTCCTCTGAGGTCATCAAAAAGAGATAACCGCCAACTCCCACCCACGTAATGAACCTTTCCAATCACACCGGAGCAGTGTTTTACCCTTGAGATACTCGTCATGGCTTCAATCTTCCGTTTTTTGGCACGGCGAATGGTCGCAGCAAGGCAAATAAATGAAAGGGGGGGAAAGGAAATCCTGGGTAGCCAAGTTACACAAATAGATTGATAATCCATAAAGAGCTCTGGCGTTTTTCAGTAATACCTATTTTGCGTAGTAATGTCTTTTCTCACCTCTCCTTCGTATGGGACAAAGTTTTAAATCTCCCGTAGCCTTGGGACACCCGGGGCTGTATATCACCCTCGGTAATTCAGTGGGAAGAGCGTTAAGGAATGAGGAAATGGCATGCATGACTAAATCTGCGGAAAGTTTAGAGGGACAAGGAGGGCAGGGAGATCCCCTTTAACTTGATATCACTCATTTGTAAAAGACTGGAGAATAAAACGACTGTAATTTAGAGTCAGTTTACGTTCTTCATAAAGTCGACAGTCATATACTGAATCTATGTGATGTCATGATTTCGTCTCACATTTTTGAATTTGAATATTTATCATCACTAAGAGATTCCCTTCTACTTTACATATACACGTTTATGAGCGCATTAATAATTAAGTTGCACACAAGTATGAAAAAACACACAAACATAACTGTGAGGCTGAATATTTCTTAATTTCCTGAGGAAAAATGTGTTTTTATTGGGTCATGTGTGGAATGGAAAAGTCTTGTGGAAATGTGTTGACTCTGGGATGAGGGCTGGTGTATAATCTCCCCTTGGGCAAAAACAAACAAAAGCCACAAATGCATTCAATAACAATTTAGAACCATTAAAATATTGTGTATAACCCGCTCGCAGCAGATGCACCGGACGCTCATTGTAAGTACACATTGTGATCACACTGTAAGAGGTTAATTTAGCGGGCGCCATCATTTAGCAATGAATTTACACGGTAACAAGAGACAATAAAAATAATGTGTCCTTTCACAAACCGGTTTTTCACCAAGTTTAAATGCTGCAGTGCCAAAAAATATTAAGTGGCACACGATCCGTGATTGTCAGTAGAAACTCCCACTACACAAAAAAATGCTGCATAAAAACGTCCAAGCTGAGAGCGATAATGAAAGGATGCTAAGGACTGAATTTAAATAAAGCTTGTAGATTTGTGAATCGTGGAGTCTCCCGGGAATCTCATTCTGCGGGGCAATGAGGTGTGTCTGTCTCTCACCCCTGCGGTTCTACCTGGGCTGCATTGGAAAGAGATTAGTGCTGTGACATTTGACATGGGTGGGCGTCTCTGTCTGCGCCGAGTGCCGGCTGCACAGATCAGCCGCGCTGACAGCTCCTCTCCTCGGCTGACTCTCTGCCCCCAAAACACAAGCCTCTTGACAAACACCGGCTTCTTGGCAACATCAAACATACACTTAACAACACGTGCGCCGCGCACTTTAATACGGCGTCAGACGCACGGATCCACACGTGCATACTTGAGATGTCAGACGATTACTGAATCGGTGGCGTATTAACAGGAGTTATCTAGTCAGTCATTTCGAGATAGAATTAGTCTTAAATGTCTGGCTGCTGTCTGAATCGTGAAGCGCGGAAATCCTATTTCCACTACAACACATCAATTCCGCAGAGGGATCACGAGGTGAGGTGAACTCTGACCCCGGACTTTGTTGGCACACACTGATGATACTCCGAGGGCTTGACCCGGTTGTCAGGGTGATGTGACACCTCCATTCCGGATTCTCGGTGAATTTTTGGGCCCCCGATTTTTCTGACTCCACGTTTGTCGTTAATTGCTCTCGGGATGGAAGCGGGACTCACAGGGGAGGGAGATAACACCTGGTTCTTCTGGTATACCCCCGGGTGGAAGAAGAAAAAAAATCCACATTTAGAACAAAGTGTTTGTGCATGTGATTGGAGGTGTGTGTGTGCGCTTGTGTTATGGGTTTAAATGTATTTATAGACACGTGGAATTCACTCATGGTTTGCCAGACAAGAGATAAAACAAGAGCAAGAATAAGTAGGAACTTGTGTTTGATAATGGAACTCCACTTGTCACTCTGCGATGTTATACATGACGATAAATATCCTCCCTGCACACACACACACACACAGCTTGCAGGGTTTCCAATATGTTACGTACTAAAAGTAGGAGTAGTTTTAACTTGAATGTTTACCTGCAAGATAAGTAAATAAGGATGACGACTCCAAACTGATCAGACAGTCGTGGACGTTGGACTAACAGAGACGTCTGTGTTGTACGTGGCAGCCGGTGTATAAAGGTCTCGCTCGGCACGGGAGGTGTCAGTATTGTTGTGACTCTGTTCCTGTGTTAAAGCACGCGGCGGTTGTAAGTAATTCATCCTGTAATAAAGAATTACAACTTGGCTGACGCTGATGACTTTTGTTTTCCTCACCAGGGAATTTACAACAATTAGATCTATGCATGGATGTGCGCTGTATTCCGCAACACCTTCGCTTACCCGATCTTCCTCCACGGTGCTACCGATGCCGTCTCTTAGATAATACAAAACTGAAACTGAACAGCTCAATATCAATGAACCACGAGGTCTGGCGAGTCCACGTTCCCATGCTCTGCTCGATGAAGGCGAAACAAGGTCTTTTAATTGTTTTCCTCAAAGCTCTCTCTCCTCGCGGAAGGCTGTGAGACTTCGGTTGGGATGAGGTTCTTCACAATAGCATCCCAGTAAGCTGTCTAATTATAGCTGCTAAGGGTAAGTGATAGCGAATATTGACGGTGCTGTGAAATCCCTGGCAAAGAGAAGAGCCGATGACTGCAACATAATAATTTGGCATTTTCCGAGACAAAAGAGGCTCCTTAAAAAAAAAAAAAATACATTCCGAGTCTCGGAGAGAAATCTGACAACAATGGGAGGACGGTGTAATTGAGGTGATTTCTTGTAGTTCGGTGGTGTGCGAGTCTCTCCGTGGCCCCCGTGGTTCGCTCCTGAGTGATGTGCGGAGTCTTATCGGCTGGGGAGAGGAAGTATGTGTTACATTTTTTTGTCTGATAATGACAGATGAATAGAGGCAGACAGACAAAAGGATGACAGAATGATGGAAGGGATTGCGAGATAAACAGACAGGTGGAGCGATAGATAGATAGATCAGCCGTACTGTACTGCCTGGCGCTGAAGTTTGAATGCGCCGTGTGTACGTCTTCTCGCGGCGTAGCGGCCGAGTCGGGGTGTCGGCGCTGTGAATAGAATATCGAGCCTGGGTGAGCACATTTGAGGCGATTGTTCAAACTCGCAAACACACACACACACACACACATGGGCATGTACACCCACAGGCGCACACTCGCACTGTGCTTGCACGCATGGTCGGTCTTCAAGTTCAATTAGCATGAGAATGCTTTTTGATGAGATAGAGAGCGTTGAATGCAAAATGACTGAGAGGAGCGGCGGGTTCTATATCCCGCCTGTCTTCCCCTGTGCCTGTGTGCCGCTCTTGTCTGTCCACCTCCCTGCCAGGTGGCGACAGGCAATGTAAATACCAAAACACCAATCTTCCCTGTCTGACCCCTAATTTGTGTCTAGCATGCTTCTCTGAACTTTAACACAATGCCCACTATGTTCATACTATTCTTTACTCAGCATGTGGACTCAGCGGGACAAATTAAACAGTATTTGTGCGAAAGACGCATACCAAGTGTGGAAATCCATCAGCCAACAAGCCCCGAACAAGGCTGAAGCGTCTGCCCCGAGCTTCTGGCAGACACAAACACGAAGGGGCTTCCTGGCAACAGCTTTGCTCAGGTGGGAAAGGTCATTAATAATGAATACCAAATCAGCATCTGAAAAAGGTTACCGTTTCAAACGCCGCACTCTCTTCCTTGTAGCGCTCCCATAGCATTTATTATAGCCTTTTCACTTTCCTTTCACTGTCACCTCTTTTGTCAGTGAAAATATGAGCTATGGCTCCGCTCCGGTTCTGTAGGGGGGCAGGAAGGGAGATGAGAGGGAAATGGTAGCATGGTGTGATTCATTCACACACGGATCAAGTGTGATGGCTCTGGGAGTGCTGTTGGGTTATTTGGTTTTCCGGGGGCCCTGGTGTCATTGTGTGAGGTTTTTCATAAAATGTAATGCACTCCTAAACCGTGGAAAGGTGTGTATTGATGCTGCAACGGAGGAATTTCATAATGGAGTCGAGAAGAGATAAAAGCAGACTGTTCCTAAATATCTTAGTGGGAAGGTGGACGGACTGTGACTCCTATTGATACCGAAAATATGACTCATCCTTCAGCTGCTAGACACGCGATCCACAGAAAGCACGCGCAAATACGTACGCGTGCATCCATCCCTCACAATGCACGCAGATGTGAGTACAGCGCCCGCATTGTGATGTCAGATAAAGGCGGCAGAAAAGAAGTCAGCGGTGTTACAAATAGACTTTCAGAAAGGCTTTTGAGCAGAAGGAAGGAGAGTCTTGAAGAGTCTGAGCATGCAAAAAGGCAGCACATCATTCCCACGTCTTCCAACTTGCACTAACGCCGCACTCATCATATAAACCACGACAAGTTTTACGCCATCTTCTAACGCATCAGCCGGCGATCACTCCGAATGCTCGCCTCTCGCTCGCAGCTTCCCATGATCCTTGTGGAGGACTCCTGGAGGACACCGCGGTGTCATGCTGCGCGGCTGTGGCCACATATGTGTGCACCACATGGCTCCCCTGAGGGAACCGTCTGATTGGATATGGGTGCTGGAGCCTGTCGCCTATCTGTGAACTCTCCTTTAATCTGGATATAGTAAGCCCAAAGGGAAAGACACATCACAAGGGCTAGGTTCACTGTTCCCGTCACTATCTCTCTTTCCAACTCATGCGGCTGACAAGAAGAATGTAGAGGCAGCAGTGGGGTATAAACTGCGGTTATATACTGAATCCGCCGGATCTCGAGTCTCTGCAGCCGTGTGCGTGGACAGATGGAAGCTATTAAATCTGCTTCGATTAAAAGTTTAAAGTCTTCTATTTCTGGTAACATGTTTGCTTTAAGCAGGTGGTGCACCTGATGATTTATATACTTACATACAAGACACTTAGAATAATAGACGTTCCAACACTGTGGTTAACTTCTTGAGGTATTGAATCATTAGATGTTATTAGGTTATTGTCAAAGCATTAATAGGAGATACGTGTGGCTGTCAGTATATGTGGGTGCATGTGTTGGTACACGTGCGCCCCGACACACAGACGCCTAATGGAAACAGGTGTGCCGGCCCGACACTCGCTGGGTGACCTCTCCCATTATGTTAGCACCTCGTGTCATGCAGAGGCAGAGACAACTTCCCAGGGTGGATCGATCTCCTCTACACCGCAGTACTCTGCTCCCGTGTCTCAAACACAAAGGGAATGCACCTGCCTGGAAGTGCAGCTCTGACACAAAGCCTGCAGGGAACAGATGTCTCTGAAGCGTGTTGTGGAATTGATGCTTCCACTTCCATTCATTTATATCCAGCGAAAAAAAAAAAGAAGCCCCATCCAAATGGATATAGATGTGAACATTACGCTTGTAAGTCCTGGCTTTGTCCAAAGGAGGAGTCTGATGTTCTAAAGTGCAAACATGATGCTGATGCTGTTAGTCTTATTTGATATTTAGAATTATCATGTGATGGGAAGCTCATCAGCGACTACA
>CAAKHC010015786.1:0-15848 GCA_901007825.1 Macroramphosus scolopax | reverse complement strand
GAGACGAGGGGTTGAATGGGATGTTAGATGACCACAGACCGTCTTTGTGGAGGCTGATGAAATCATAGTTCATTATATATACAGTACATATAGTAGTATTTATATCCCTATCATGGACAAGTATACAGGGAAGTCTGTCATTTTCACTTGGTGCAGAAAACAAACCAACAGCATGTTTGCAGGTTACGTCATCTAAACGGAGGAATTCCACCCTAATAGCTAAATGTAGAGCGGAGCATTAACCAAACCACTGATCAAATAGTGGCCGGGGCCTTTTGTTTACCTCCGGCTCAGAGGGGAGCGGGCCTTTATCGCAGGCAGGCTTCTATCACATACAGGCTTTTATCTCTAATTCTCTCCGTTTGAGACGTACGTTTGCTCATATTTTAGGACAAAAAGGTTTCTGATCTGCTGGTGTTTTAAAGTGGAGCACTTATGTTTCCTTCTCTCACCGGTTTCTTTTCATCTTGTGTTTTTTTTACCCCCTGTAATTGTGGTCGGCTATCATCTGTTCGTGACTATTTCACTATTTTTCGAACTGTATTTCAAACAGGTTCTTTTAATGTTTATTAACAAATAGTAGAATGTATATTCATTCAAATGAGACCTTAACATGTTTTAACTGTTGCAATCAGAGCTCACCTATGAGCTGCCTCCGTCCCTCCCCACCCACTGGGAGAACAAAGAAACCTTCAATCCACCCTGCAAACAAAACCCTGTGTAGCACACAGTGAGGGGTGAGGCGGGGTGAGGCGCCGAGGCCCGGCGTCGGAATCCACCATCTGTCAGGCAGTCAGACTCCTTATGGGTTACACATTAGGTCAAAGAGCTCACCTGGGTCAGTCCGACAACTGTAAGGGCTCCATATTGAATCTGAATCTGTGTTTGTGTGTGTGTGTGTGTGTGTGTGTGTGTGTGTTATTTTGGTATTCCCATGGTGCTTCAGCTCAAAACACATCTGAAATAGCTGAACTCGCTGTTGAAAGACAAAAACTCTTACGCAATACGTTAACACCCCTGTGCTTCTAAAACTACTGATGTATTTGTAAAAACTCCCTCGCAGATAAGAGATGACACACAATCTGCAAGAAAAGAACGAAGCTGGGCAGCAATCACAGATGTCTACAGGAACAAAAGAAAGACTACATGACAAATCAGTTCTTGCATAATGAATCGGGAAAGAAAAACAAAGCCGACAACTGGAGGAATAAAACTACGTCAGCTGTTCTGACTCTGGCTGCTCCTGCAGCAGTGACTGTGGAGGCAGGTGGTGAAAGTGCTACGTAATGCTAGCTGCGGCTAACTGCTTCTTCTGCTGCTAGAGCGGGTCATCTGCAGCGCCCGCTAACCAGAGATATTGCAACACGTTCTCAAGTTACTGGTGGCGGCGTGCGAGGGGAGGCGTCGTATCCAGCTGGCACAGGTCCAGAGGGTTCCTGAACGGTAGCCGGAGGCAGACACTCTGCTCGCATCTTAAATAGACTCTCCAGAGTCAGTGAAACTAATTCAAACCTCCTCAGTGGAGGTCTTGAGGGTCAGACGGAAGGATGACAGTGATCACGTTGTGGCTACACACCAGAGATCTTCATTCAACTCAGGGATTGTTAACGGCCTTTTAATGACCAAAACGTTCTCTGATATTAGAATACAATCATATTACCACCTTTATTTTACTACAATGAATAACATGCTATGTTTAATTTACTTAAGGAGAACCTATATGATTGATTTTAACTGAACCACACATACACTAATATACAGGACTTCTTCAAACATTTATCTGGATACCAAATTTAAGTAAACTAAAATGAACCCTTTTAAGATGTATTATATGAACCACAAATACTTTAATATAAATGTATTTGTGAAGCCAATTTCAGGACATTTTGAAACTTTTTTTTCACCCCAAAACCTCTCCAGGATCGAGGTGCTGCATGACAGAGTCACATGAGGCTACAAGTGTGAGACAAACAGACACACAGGCTACATGCAGGACAAGTGTGTAGAACTGTAGGATGTGAAAACATGTGCACGTGTGTGTCGATCTCTATGTTGTGTATTTGGGACGTGTGTTTGCACCAGTGGTAGGTTGCCCACCTGTAGCCAGGAAGCGATGGGCAGCCAGCAGCAGCTGAGGAGAGATCTTCACTTTGGATTCACTCTCGTGTTTGAAGGCGGAAAAGTCTCTCTTATTCTTATTGGGCGCCACCTTTTTCCTGGTGCGGTTGTCGGCTGAGGAGAAACACAAACAGTTCAGAGTGTAAGATTAGATGAGTAATAAAGTCATTATATAACTCAGACTAAGATTAAGAAGACACCACGTGGTACCTGCGCTAACATCAAAGCTCAGTGATGAGATTAATGTGGAGGAAACTCACTGTAAAGGTCCGATTCATCCACGATCTCTGATTTAATTATCTCCTCGATCACGTCTTCCAGGGTGACCAACCCCAACACCTCGTAGAAAGGGTCTCCCTCCCCCTCGTTGTTCACCTTCTGCACGATGGCCAGGTGGGATTTTCCTAAGCGGGGAAACAAAAAAGAAGAAGTGTTACATACGTTATCTCACTGCCTATAAATCAATCCGATGATGCTCTTCGTTTGGCTGCAGAACAGGAAGACTCGCCAGCTCAGGGCGGGAAATAAGAGTTCAAGATCGAGTTGTGTTTATGGTCAGGAACAAGAAAAAGGAAATCAAACCAGTGCTGGAAACATTCTGATCATGTGACTCACATTCCTGAGAATGTGACTGTTTGGTGGAAGTATTGCAACATGAAGTCATTATTCAGTGAAGGAGGGGGAGGAGCCAGTGTGACATCACAGCCAGCCTGCATGTTCCTACAGCCTGCTGCAACGTACCAGCACTGTGCAAACACATGAGAGTCGTTAGGACTCTCCTGGGTGAAGCTGCAAATCAGTTTGATGGAGTTATTTCTAACAATTATCTTATCAGCCCGTCACACATGGCTTGTTAATGTTAATGTGTACAGGTCGTTACTGTCGGGGTTGGGTCCGGACTTTGGCCGAGGGTTACTGTACAACGCAGAAACACACACACACACACCCTACACACACACGCCCTGCTGAACTCTTCAAAGTGGAGATGGAAGCTGGCTGGCTGCAGAGCAAACAGGCGTTGGACCTTGGCGATGCTTTGAATTATTAATGATGCTGCACAGGGAAGCACTCGGAGCATATCTGGGGGATTGGAAGGTTGCTGGTTCGATGTCAGGCTCCGCCAGAGATGCTGTACATCGCTCCTGATGGTTGCCAAGTTTTGCATTATTTGTTGGTATAAATATTGGCAGACATCACTCCTACTTTACTTCTGGACCTGCCACGGCTCCTCTAGCTTGCTTCACCACACCAGAGTCAAGTGGCTCACTCGCTTCCACCTGGTGGTGCTGCTGGCTCCTCCGCCTCCAGTCACCAGGTGGGTTTGAGGCTGAAGGCCGTAACAGCAGCAGGATAATGGGCTGAGTGTGACTTTAACCTGCTCCAGCCTGGCAGTATAAACACCGGCTCTTTAAACCCTCAAAGCAGCCGTTTGATCTCCTCCTGCAGCCGACTGACTTTGGATCAGCGACAAAGCTCCTCTAGTGTTTCTTCCTCCTCCGACCTGCACGCACGGTGCACATGTTGGGATGCAATGACAGGCAACGGATCCAAACTACAACATCAATATGAATATACGAACACACATTATTACGTCTTATAGGAGATCGGATTTGAACAGCAGGAGGACAAATGAGGAGGTTTGAGCCCGAACCAGAGGGGACTTCAGAGAGAGAGAGAGAGACAGTCTATTGTAAACTGCCCTAAAATGTAATTGGCCCATGCTTCACCTCTCGCTGGAGTATTTTGAAAATCTCCCGGGTAGTTTTTGCATAATCCTGCAGACATACAGACAAACCACCAAACAGGTGGAGGTAGATATTGGAGGAATGGTCCTCAATGTCAGTTCAAAACAGCATTTGAAGCGACACATTACTTCACTTTCTGTTAAACTCATACTGATAGTTAGACGAGACAAATCCCATCAACACTCACACAGGCTGTTTGTTTCCAGCAGAAGATTTACACACAGCTCCTATAACCCGGAATTAAATAAAGACCAAAGGACGTACGGGTTTTTTTTGTCTTCGTGTCCTTGATGTCCGCATGCGTGTCCTGGCACGATGACATCAACACACATTCTCAGCTTTGACCCTGCTGGGAGGTTTTAACTACCTGAATAGAGCGGTGGGACTTCGGAGAATCCGTCTCCCTCCGAGCCGACCAGCCGCGCGAGTCTGTGATGTCGCGACATGAAATGTCAGAGTTGGCAGGGAGTGGATGACATACCGTATTTAGTCCTGGCACTCAGGTCTCAGGAGGAACAAAAGAGGCTGGGAGCAACTGTCAGTGAGGCAAGTTAAAGTGGAATCAGTGTTAAATCCATTCAGTCCCCGACACCAAGGGATGTTTTTGAATTACAATAAAAAGGTGGAAGAGGCTCAACCACAACAGATTTTGAATTGATAGGCTCACATTTACCAGTGATCTCTTAACTCCAGTTGCATCAGGGATGATGTCACATCAGTGAAGTGATGCGACCACTTCCTAGGACCTTTTTAGGGGTTTTGACAGGACGGATGGAGAACGTGACTCAACAGTGACCGACGATAAGAAAGACTGTTGATTCCACACAAGTTTCACTGTGGCAACGAAAATAGAGACATCATGTAATGGAAAAGGCTGTCTGACAGTGTGTGTGTGCGTGTGCGTGTGCGTGTGTGTGTGACCTCTCTCTGTGGTGTGCTGAGTCAATATTTCAGAGGAAGTAGGACCCCAGGGGACGTACTTAACCCAAGTTACTGGAGAGTCACTTGAGAGTCTACGGGCACGAAACACAACACACACACACACACACACACACACACACACACACACACACAAAAGCGAGCACGCGCACACGCACACACACACAGTGCACAAGGAGGTTCAGCCAAGTACAGGCTGCCTCGTGTGTTTCGGTGTCAGCCGAGTTTACCAGTGTGTGTGTGTGTGTGTGTGTGTGTGTGTGTGCGGCTGCTGGTTTTCAGGAGCAGTGTGTACGTGTGTGTGTGTCTCCTCAGGCTCACGCAGAAATCCACACAGCTGTCACCCACTGCACTGAGAATCTGACATGACAAGGGGGTGTTTTATTTACTTTCTTCCTGAAATCCACCCCCCCATCCTTTTTACCGGCTCAGCTGACAGTGATTCGCCACCGGCTCTCCTCGTCTTTGGAAGAAGATCAGCTCGTCCCGTCACCCATGACGACACTTCTGCTATTATTATCATACAGTTGAATGTTTGGGTGTCAGTCAGACGCAGGAGGACGTACATGCAGAGTTTGACACTAGACACACAGGATTTCTCTGTAGTCACAAACGTTTTAAGAGGCGGAGCCTACGAGCAAGATTTGTGACATCACAAACAGAGTGGAAGAGAATCCAGCTCCTGTATTTAACTTAGAGAAGTCTAACATATATTGTGGTTGTGTGGATTTGATCTTCCCCCTGTTGTTCCTCAGAAATATTGTTTTTCCTTCTCTGTAGTTTATCAGTCTTATCAGTTTATTAGTCTTAGTTAATGTTTTATCTGTTCAGTTCCGTTTCCTCAAAAAACAACTGGAACTCTTCTCCAGAATGACGATGATGTTGTGCTATATAAAAAGGTTTATAGCTATATTTCAATTATCAACGTTATTTAGTGTTTAAGAGAAAGAAGAAGAAGACGACTCAGCACGTGAGAGCAGAGCGGAGCAATATCACAAAAACAGGAACCGAGAAGCCTGTTGACCTTTGTCACTGACGCTGCAGAGCTTCATAGCTGCAGAGGCTCAGAGCTGCAGAGCTGCAGAGCTGCAGGGCTGCTGAGCGCTGAGCTTCAGAGCTGCTGAGCTTCAGAGCTGCTGGGCTGCTGAGCTTCAGAGCTGCTGAGCTTCAGAGCTGCAGAGCTGCAGGGCTGCTGAGCTTCAGCTTCTCTTTCTGGCACATGACACCAACAACTGAACAGACTGAACAATTAGTCGAAATTCAATCTGACTGACTGTAACTTTCTAATCACAGCAGCAAGATCTGTATCAGCCAAAATAATCACAATTACAAACTTGACCAAACTCGTTTAGCTTAGTTAACAACCATAACGAACAATGTTCTTGTAATAAAGTGAGTTTGGGTACCTGCAGGTTTTATCTTGTCATGTGTCACCTGCTCTAAGTCATTCATATTTGTTTGCTTTTCTCAGTCTCATATCAACATTAATTAGATTGCATCTCTACAGCACACAAACACACACACACACACACACACACACACACACACACACACAGCTGATTCCCAGATGATCAGGTGGCCTTCCGATGTGCTTCTCTACCCTCTGGCTCTTCTGTCACCAACCAGCGAGGCCGGGCCTGTTTGTTGACACGAAACATTGGCTACAAAAGGACGAAGGGCGAGAGCGACGACAGTCTGTATGGGAAAGGAATGCCACACACATACCGCCCACGCACAAACACCAGCGGCCGACCACGTATCAGCGGCACTGACCACGGCCACTGACTGCAAAACATGCGAGCTGAGTGAGAGGATGAAGCAGAAAGGCAGGGCTGCACATATACACACACACTTACACACACACACTTACACAAAGGCGTGTTGTGCAGGACAAGTCAAGCTCTTCTAACCTGTTTTTCCAGCTTGAACTGGACCCCCATGCAGCCACATCCACTCTGATCACCAGAGACAGAGGCGCTGCAGGACAGTTCACCTTTGAGGCAGGATTTTACTCCTCTGGATAGTTGCATCATCATTTGCATTCTACCCACCAACCACAGCGATCGAACTACAGCTGTGACAACAGCCCGAGAACACCTGAATGACACCAATTGCTGCACAAATGTTCTCTTGATGTGACTACGAATGCAAAAAGGGACTAAATAACCAAGTATGGCATTGGCATCGCCAACTATGATCCACTCACGTCCCTAGTTGCAGATATATGATTGTGATGTATAATTCAATGAGCATTCAAGTCTCCGTTCAAACACACGAGACGGCAGTGGGCGCTCGTGTTTGTGACATCCAGCCGTTTGTGCTGAGCTGCCGTTTTCCGCATGCTGACTGATATCATTATGACACAAAGTCTGCAAGTGTGACACAGACAGACAGACAGACAGACAGACAGACAGACAGACAGACAGACAGACAGACAGACAGACAGACAGACAGACAGACAGACAGACAGACAGACAGACAGACAGACAGACAGACAGACAGACAGACAGACAGACAGACAGACAGACAGACAGACTCCGCCGCACCATCAGCACATCAAGCTACAACGACAAGACAGGAGGCGAGACCAGCGGCAGGCGGCTGATAAGAACGCCGAGAGAATCAGAGAGATGCTGCTGATTCAATGAGGCTTCATGCGACGTTGTAAACGTTGGTCCAGATCGGCCACGGGACCGAGAATATCCACACTGCACTCTGCAAACATGCATCGGGGGGTATAAATGTCTCTCATCAAGATTAAGATAAAGAAAAACTGTCCTTTGTAGTCCAAAAATAGACAGTGTGAGGATTTATTTTCTGGGACAAAGTCCTGGAGACAAAATAACTAACTTGTCTTTACTGCTGAGGCCTTTCAGATTTAACAACATTGGTCATTTGATGTAAAGTAGAAGTCAGCTGACAAGAGTGTGAGACTCAGTGAATGAGTGTTTGTGTGTGTTAACCCTCTGTGAACCAGTTCAGTCCTGCCTGTTAACACGAGTCCTGCTTGATTCAATCACAAGTGGACAGCAGTCGAGGCCTGAATGCATCGGGGACGCACTGACATCCCGTCCTGTAGGCCGGTGACCTGGATCGCCACAGTCTTTTAGCGTCGGGACCTGGGTCACATGGACTCAGCTCCTCAGTGAAAGCAGGAGAACGTTCTCATTCGTGACTTGACCAAACATCACATTAACTTACAGACCCGACCTCAGGGGGCTCTACCAGCCCCAGATGGTGGACTGCAGAGATATGCAAACATACCATAGGACAAGTATTATGTCCACAAAGGTGGAGGCCACTCAATCATAGAGAGAGAGAGAGAGAGAGCGAGAGAGAGCGAGAGAGAGAGAGAGAGAGAGATGGCAGTTGGAGGGTGACGGACACACCCGTCATACAAAGTGAGGAGTTGAGATTCAGGTCTGCTGCCTTCAGACAAATCTATCAATCCCGGAGTTGGGTAATCTTTTGCTCAGTTGTAACACTCGGTGTAGATCCCCATCACTTCCAAAGACTCGGGTTATTGATCAGGATTCAGCTTAAAGTTTGAGAATAGAAGAAAGATTTGCTGAAGAGTTGTGGCCGAGGAAAGAACATGGCTGTCGTCTGATGTACCGCTGGATGTACGAGCCTCCAGTAGTTAATAAGAAGCTACAGAAAAATGTTCTAAGAATGGATAACCTTCACTCAAAGTCCAAGTTCATTTCTCAAAGTTGTCAATCTTTACGGTTTACAGCCTCATGAGTCAACGAGGACCAGCAGCAACATAATTCAATTTATAGACAGTTAATTGACTTCTCAATGAGCAGAGTAGTTGTTGTCACTAAAGTTCTTCTGCTGAGTCTCAATGAGGTGTTGTGATCCTTCCTGGAACAATCCTTCAAACAAACCAAAATCCAACCAGTTCTTGGTCTGTCTGAGAGATTTCCTTTAAACATGTTATTGACTTTCACCGCTGCCCAACAAGCGCCATGAAACCGTGGCTCACACAGCGGGGTCCTGAAGGCTGCGCCGGGTGGTTAGATAACTGCCCAAACACCCATAAACAGCAGATAATTCAGACGGTCCCGACAACCACAAACAAAACACACGACGTTTCCATTTCCTGAGAAGATTTGGAGGTTCAACAGGAATGTTGTGTTTGGTCTTTAGGTAGGTGCAGACCAGCCAGAGGACTGTATCAAGATCCGAGACAAGACCGAGACTTTGAGGGGTTGAGACCAAGTCAAGACCAGGACGTGACCAGTGCGAGTCCCACCATACCTGACACATGGAACATGCAAACTTTCACCACTTCCACACCACACCCAGGTACAAACAAACATTGAGAGCTGAATCAATCACAGCTTGATGTTAACAAATGAGACAATGCAGTCTACATAGTGATATTCCAACCGTGGTGGTCCGACCAGTCCCGATATACATCCTGAGTCTCCCATGTCTGAGACCGATACAGTACTACTAAAGTACGACACACTAGCTAGTAGTACTATTAAACTGTAAGCTTAGATGTATGTAAATTCATTGGCTGGCTGTAGGATTTATTCAGTGTTATTTTACATTATAAATAAGCAACATGAAGGCAGACTTATTATTGACAGTGGTGTATTGTGAAGTCCCACAGCAGCGTGTTTAGTCTGCACCTACTTTGTTATCTTCTTCAACAAGACAAAAAAAAAAACAGGGCCAATACTGGTACAAGAATAAAAACATTGACGGAAGGTCAAACTGATTCTGGAATGTTTTTACTTTAAAAAAAAAAAAAAAAACACATTTGAATTAAAGTGCGGCCGAGCCTGCGGGGGGGTAACATGTAGGATAATACAACAACCCTCCGTGAGGGTGAAGCATGTGACCGCCTGTGTAACGAGCCGCCGGTGAATTCATGCACTCACTTGTGTTTGAGTGTTTTCCAACTCTGCCTGATTTCCAGCTGCGTGAGTTTAAATATCCCTCTATTTAATAAAGATGATGTCCACCTGTATTCTCCATTTGGATTGAATTAATCCCCTGCAGATTAAGAGTGAAGGTGATTATAATAAATCTCAATATGTTTTGACAGCTTGTTCCATTATTTGCCACAAGCCTCTTATAATAAATAAACTGTGGTTCCTCGATCATTTCCATTTGTTTGATGTCTTCTGTTGTGCCATTTCCATGCGACAACAGCGTGCAATTAAAATGTCATGTTAGCTAAAAGGTCACGTCGTGTTGACACACTGTCAGAAACAGTGTTGATGACTTTATTCATTACTAGTTAAGAAAATGAACGTGTGACCCTAAAAATAAACATCTAATTATATAAAGCACAACCTTTGTACACACTCTGATGTTAGACGCCATCGCCGTGGTAACGGATGCCAAGCAGCAGCGAGTGGAACTTTAGATGCAAGCGGGGAGTCTGAGAGAGAGGGGAGGCACAGTGGCCAGGGCGGGCAATCAAGCCTGTACGTTACCGTACCAACGCGACCCGCCGCCACAGGGCCCACAGGCGGCACCGGCACAGCGTGGAGGCCGACAGAAATGCAACTTCTTTTGCACAACTCTCAATAATACCTGCCAAACAACAATTGTGTGCAGGCAAAGTCCAGTCTGTGAAAACCATCACTCCTTCTCACTGCCGAGGGCAAAATCTACAAAAACACTTGGAGATGAAGATGAAGGGCAGGAGATGGATCTGCAACGCTCTCACATACAACCAGATAATAATTGTTGATGACAATCTCCCCTGAACTTCTGCAGGAAAGACATCAAGCTGCATTACATCAATACCTCTTAAAACCGAGAGATGTGTTTGTCCATTGCTGCCAAAAGTCGACGCTGATCACAGGATTCTGCAAGTTCCCCCTCCTGCAGGTCCAACCTGAAGTATTACATACACTATGTACAGTATAATGGATTGAACTGGAATAGTACGACTGTGACCTTTCTCTGGTCTTCATCATCATTTCAGTAAGTGTCGTCATAACAACGAGACATTCACACAAAGGCAAAGCAGAGATTATTTGGCCATGCTTCTTCTAATGACCCACACAGGTCCACAGAATCCTTCCTGTTTACACACCGGGTGATGATGATGGATACTGTTGATGTCACTCAGACACACAGCACCAGCCAACGCAAGTGAACTTCTTGATTAAGTTGAAGTTCCAAATGAATGATAATCTTGTAATACACCGAGCTCTTCATCGTTTCATACTGTAATTATAACTGACGTTAACAACCCTACAGGTTGTCACACTGCATCCTGCACCAACACAACGACTATCTGCAGCATCAGCCGATCACAGGCGAGAAGTAACATACAGAGTGATTAGATTGCATAAACATGTCAGGAGACATGCCGCACCATGACTGCTGCAGGCACTGAAAGACGATCAGCCTTTTCCTCTCCTCACAGCGCCGGGACAGAGGCACAGCAAGCATGTGTGTGTGTGTGTGTGTGTGTGTGTGCGTCTACTGTCTGTGACCTTGACACAAGATGCCTGAGAAAGAGAAAATATACTCCTGCAGGGAATGGCGTCAGTGTTTGTGCGCCCTCCTGAGAGAGCGAGCGTGCATGGTGTGTGTTTGTGCACGTGTGTGTGTGTGTGTTGAAAGAGAAAAACAGCAAGGAACACGGGGGTGGGGGGGGAAGTAAAACAAGGAAGTGTTTTGATGTCACAAACCCGACTGAGTTTACATTTGACTTCTGATGAAGCCTCAACACCGGAGTTTATAATAAAACTACTTTCACTATCCTGTTGTCGTCTCCTCAGATCCTCATCCAGAAATAGTCCAAGAAAGAATCTCTATGGGTTGAATGTGGTAAATAATAAGAGGTGGAAACTGTGTTCAGTATCTCTTCTGCTTCCAGAGAAAATACACCAGTCAAACTCCAAATGTGAAACTAATTAATAATGAATTGTCAAGACATTAAGGGAATCTGATGGACCAGACTGTCTGCTAATCTGGGGCTTAATTGATCCACATCTTGCCAGTCAACCATTAAAAATAAAACTTTATGCAGGTAAAATCAGTATTTCTAGAAGTTAACAAGTTCCGAAAAGCTATTTCCATCGTTATAGCAGGTTATTCTATAGCCTGGTCCACAAGGCAGAGAGGTCAAAGGTCAACCTCCTTGTTTAAACACAGTGTATCTGGACTGAACACCTGCACTAGATAAAAAGAAAATTAAGGGAGAGAGAGGAGTCACGGCAAAATAAAGCCTTCAAAGATTCAATCGGAACCTTAAATAGTCTCAACAACAAACAGGAGCTTCATCCACATTTACTAAACAAAGACTGAATGAGGTCGTCAGCATTTCTCCACTCACATGTTTCCTCTCACACATGTTTTAAGGAACAATTGTGTCACCTGACAAAACCAAAGAAAAGAACTACAAACCTTTCTTGAACTCCTCCAGCATGGAGTCCAGCTTGGTGTCGTGGAAGACAAAGTGGACCGGATGGTTGTAGAACTTGGTGATGGTCTTCAGGGTGGTGCAGTCGTCTGGGTCCACGAAGGCCAGGTCCTTGACGAACAGGATGTCCACGATGTTGGACCGCTCGTCCTCGTACACGGGTATCCTCGTGTAGCCGCTCTCCATGATCTCGGACATAGTGTTGAAGTCCAACACGGTGTCGCTGTGGATCATGAAGCAGTTGCTGATGGGGGTCATGACGTCTTCCACCGTTTTGGTCCTGAGCTCCAGCGCGCCTTGGATCATGTTCAGCTCCTCTTTCACAAGGTCATTGTAGGGCTCCGTGACCTTCAGCATCTCCACCAGCTTCTCGCGGTTGTACACTGTTCCGATCTCCTGGCCCAGGACGCAGTCCAGGATCTTGCTGATGGGCCATGACAGAGGGAAAGTTAACAACATGAACAACTTAGTGACCATGATGGTGTTCGCCCCGACTGCCAGACCGTGCCGAGAGCACAGCGCCTGGGGGACAATCTCCCCGAAAATAACGATGCCCACAGTGGATGCGACCACAGCACCGAACCCGGAGTTGGTGAGGTCGTCCAGGAGGATGGTGAGGGTGGTGTTGACCAGGACGTTGCCGAGGAGCAACGAGCACAGCAGGTAGTTGCCCTTCCTGCGGATGGGCTCGATCTTCCGCGCGTACTTCTTCTCCTTATCGGTGCCGCAGCTCTGCACGATGCGGAGCTCCATGGGGTCCAGCGCCATCAGCCCCAGGTTGAGTCCACTGAACATACCTGAGAGCACCAGCAGAAAGGAGATGATGATCACCTGCAGCCAGATGGGCAGTAGAGACTTCTTCACCTCCACCACCCGCAGTCTGCCGTCTTTGTCGTCCAACAGGTACCACTTCTTCTCCTCATCCTCCATGTCGCGGACACACAAGGCGAACACCTTCACCACCTCACTCTTGCGGAGCTGCTTGACCGTGAGGTTGACCAGCCCGGAGGTGTTTTGGTTGCTGACGTCCATGTACCCCTTCACTATTATATCCTTCGTGTCTTCGGTACAAGTCCTATTAATCGTTACATTGATAGCGCCGTGGGCATCATCCTCCTGACTGCTGGAGTAAAGTTCCGTGAACCTGATGAGCTCCGAGCTGTTGGGGAACAAGTGGAGCCCGTAGAACCTGAAGAGGATGTCGCTTCCCTCGGTCACCTGAATAATCCCTCTCTCGGTGGTCTCGGCCGGCGTGCCGCTCTTCTCCAGCCTCATGCCGAGTATCCGAGTCACGGCTCTCGACTCCGCGACCGCCGCCTCGGCCTGCCTGCCCGCTAAAACGCAAGAAAAAATGAATAAAGTTAGCGTAAACCTCTGTCCACTCGAGTCTATCGCCATGTTTGTTTCGCTCACTGTGAACGAGGGAACTGACGTCACCTACTCGTTCCTACAAGCCCGCCCTCCCTCATTAACATATCTCAAGAATGCAGCCAATCAGCGGTCCTGACGTACCTCCGAACCCTCGACCGAGCCCCCATCAGTCTGGAGTTCCTAATATCGACCGATATTTTGCTTTTAGGGACGTTTACACGGAGTTTCTGAGTTTATATTATAAGCTTTATTAATTATCACTGATTTATGCTTCTTTTAGAAATCTATTCTAAACTTTTGACACCAGGTTATAGTACAAATCTAGTTTTATTAACATAAATAGCCCATTACATTTGTTTATAATTATGATTTTTTTTTTTTATAAGAACTGGTGTAATTTTGGTGAGAGAAACATTTAAATCGAATGTGTTTTCTTTAAATTAACAGCCAGGGCTGCATTGGAAGTGTGCATGGGATAAAACAAAAAGTATTTCATTAATCCTGACATATACCAGGTATTGTCTTCATTAGTCACGGTGTGAAAAAAATAAGTAAATTAGAGTTTCCATGTACCTATAAAAGAAAGAATTTATATTTGGGAGTAAACATGTTGTTTGTTGTCCTTGTTTGGCATCATTTAATGATTTACAGATAAATTAACAAGCCTTACTAGTTACTGCTTATCAGCAAGTTTCATCTTGTCACATATCAGATTACAATGTTTTATTATTCGGGAGGGACAGTTGAAGACTATAAAGCAGTCTGAAGCTTGAAATACATCTGAAAGCCATGTCTTTTTCCTCGCTTAGGTCAGATCTCCCCCTTGTGGCCAGATGAGGGACTTGTCAAAGTGAAAGTTACATTTTAAAGCACAAATACAAAAATGTCAGTGTTTGTCGCGCTGTGCTTTTAGGATAAACCTGCTGTTCAGTCCTATGAGGTATCTTTTCCACAACTGTCGTGACAGACATCGATGCTCTTTAACTCGTGAAACATCGTGGATGATGTCCGAAGTGAGCACACAGCTCACCTTCCCCATATTGCATTAATGATGCCTGACTTTAAGCTATATGGATTTCCTTTTATTTGGAAGATGTCTGAATAAGGAGTGGATGAGAGATCTTTGTCTCCTTGAGGTCAAGATCTTTGACTGTCCAACGGTGCGGAAGGAGCACCGAAGATGATGAGATGGAGGAGGGAGGAAGAGAGAGAGGCAGGCTGGGAGACGGGAGAAGTTGGATAGAAAGATGGTGATGGAGGAGAATCAGAAGAGGAACTTGGAGCTTTTGATTCCTGCAGAAGCTGCACTTTGATTTATTCTAATGGATGATTACCAGTGTGTCTGCATGTTTATTCCTTTACTTATTTGGTGTGTGTGTGTGTGTGTGTGTGTGTGTGTGTGTGTGTGTGTGTGTGTGTGTGTGTGTGTGTGTGTGTGTGTGTGTGTGTGTGTGTGTGTGTGTGTGTGTGTGTGTGTGTGTGTGTGTGTGTGTGTGTATGTGTGTGTTGTTTGAATGTCTCACTGTCTGGACCTGGGTTGTGTTTTATAGATCTGTTATTTTTGACAGTTCATTTTTATTTCCCTATTAGTAATAAATAGATTTGTAAGAGCTCCCTCTGCATCCAGTTCACACATGATCATTACAGGGATCATATTAACATGAAAACCTTTGCAAGGACGCTGCTGTTTGCACGATTGACTGCATGAGTTTCAGTTGAGGATGGTGCACCCGGTTTGGAGTGGTTTAGGTGGTTTCCTCCTTTGGGTCTCGGGGAAATCGAAACATCAGAGGACATCACAACGAAACTTCAACATGAGAACATGACAGGATGACGTGTGAGAAGTGTGCACAGATTAGATATACCACATCACATACGTCACGCTTACTAATTACGAATTAACACAAAATACTTGATGCATTAATGACGTGTGAAGCATTACTATCAATGAAACTTGTATAAGATGGTTCAATGTTCTCACGCTCGCTTTCAATAACTTGTTGCACCAGTTTTTTTACAATACAGTAAAATAGTAACACAGACAGTTGATATTTTGCTTGTTACTTTAAACGATACATCAAATGCATTCTGATGAATTCTGTAGTTTTATTAAAGAAGTATGTGAGTGAATATTTGTACATGTGATCACGTTTTATCAATCTGTACAGGGTCTGAGACGTCCCCCAGCTCGTCTTATAGAATATTTAATTACCATCACTTCGCTGTTATCAGTGCCGAGAGACTTTCTCTCGTGGAGGTTTCCGCGTTTTGGT
>CAAKHC010015785.1:23863-46280 GCA_901007825.1 Macroramphosus scolopax | reverse complement strand
CCAAAAGTCCCTAAAATGAGGAAAAGTGCTTACATTTGCAGTGTGTTAAGTTACACACACACACACGCACACTCGGTGCCTGCTAAGAGTTAAAAACAAGAAACCTCTCTGACATTTACGCAGGGCTGCTGCTTCTTTTCAGATGCACTGTGGGATATGACAATACCCGCGGCAGGAGAGGCATTGAAAGGACTTCTGGGGAGACAGGAAGCTTCCACTAGCACGATGCACCTGGACTACCTAAACAACCAGAACAAAAAAGACCCACTTGATTGAGTGAATGTTGGAGGACAATGGCCACAATAAAATAAATGGAGTTGTGAAACAAATGATGTCACCTGGCTGGGCTGCTGCCACAGTGTCGGTTTGGTTCCGCATGTGCTGTCTGTAAAAAGTCACTTACTCTGTACTTTGTTTGTGCTCCAATTTCCAGTTCTTGCTGTTTGGATTGCTTACCAACGCAATTTTCAAAAACACACTTCACAGATACTACTGGTGCCATCAAAGAGCCCTGGAGGAACATTAGCATAGAGGAGTGTTTATACTTTGCATTGATAGTCCATTTACTCTGGCAAACATCAAAGAGAGGAATATCAGCTTTGTTGAATGCCATTTACTGTGGCATGAGATGTTTTGATGAAACAAGCTGAACAAGGTTATCACCGTACCTCCTCCACCACTGAGATGAAGCTGCACGGAAATTATGAGGGCTGAAGCTACGAAAAAAAAAACATAATCAAATGAATAAAAACGGAAGTTGTTTTCGACACTGTTGACTGATAAGCTAATAAAAAAAGTAAATCTCTCATGGTATAAAAAGCTTTATCTTTATCTCAACACTGAACCAATATAAGACAACGTTTACAGCTAGCGGAGGACAATGGAATACATGTAGCAGCTACATGTTTAGCATACGAACAAATGTACTGTCACTTACTTAATAAGTAATATTAACTCACTTACTTCACTTACAAATATCAGCAGTTCAGTTGAGCTTTGAGTTTAGTTGAACATTCCCTTGTCATATTGCCTAGCTAGCAAGCTACATACAACCTAGCTACCTACTAGCATTGTCCGCGTGCTAACTTGCTAGGCGGGTCTAGCTAATAAACAAACAGGTGCGGATCAGCCGATTAACAACATGCACAATGTATTATATTAAATATTCCTAAAGATCTGGGAACTTTTAAACCTACGGCGTCGTCTATTTTGATGTAGTGATGACCCCCCCCTCCACTATACACACCCAAGCGGCACCACCATAATCACCAACACACACTGTACATTCATTTTACTCTATTTACGTTGGATGACTTTGACTACAGTTATTGACCTGAGAGACATACGCCACTTTGACATGAAGTAGAAGGTAAACGCAGGTGTTACTAATGACATTAATTACTGGTCTGTTCCACGCAGGTACAGAGCCTTCATTAACGGAATGACTAACACCTGTGTTTACTTACTCTCTCATGTCAAATTGGCTCCTGCGAAAAAAAAAGACATTGTGATGCTGACTTCCATTATGATCCCTATTTTCAACCACCGAAACATAAATGTTATGCTTTTAATGTGTTTGTCTGCAGTAAAGAACTATAACACAGCCACCGACTCGTTCTCTTTGACTGGACACAGCATGTCAAACAGGCTTCAGTACATTAGCACGCTCGGTGGCTAATTGTTATGTTTTGACAGTCGCTACCACAACATTGTTGCACTTTAACTCCTACTGTTCCTGCACGGGGACGTTCCTATGTGGCGCCAGTTCCACAGCTCAGTTAGCCTCAGAGAGACTGTCTGTTTGTGGGGGGAGTGTCAGTATGTAGCTGCAGCCCTGCGCTGTGATTCTGAATGATTCCTTTTTTCGCTCTGGCTCCTGAAAATGTGCTTTCATCGGTGCTCAAGGTGAGCGAGCACCGTTTGCTGTCTCTCGATTCCAGTGTTTTCCTGTGAAAATCCTGACACAAAACTATGTTGATACGTAACCTTGCACATTTCTAAATGTGTATATGGAAAATATTGGAGCTACTTAAAGGCTGTGCAGCAGATTCCTGCTTATCATGTAGACTGCAAACCCTGTTTTAAAACTACATTTCCGTATGCATGCTAGCTTTCCGTATGCATGCTGGGATTTTTTTGCATGGATCATCTTGTTTACTGTAATCTAAAGGAATGGTTATAAATGATATTTAATGGCATGCATTCTGTAGTGAAATAGAGAGTAACACTTCCAACACACAGCTAACATCCAGGCTGGTTGGTTTCACGAGTGTCAGATAGCCTGAGCCTTTACTTCCTGTGTTGCCTCTCCATTTGGTTCCCATTTAACCCGTCTCACAGCCAATAAAAGACTAGTCAATTACAGCAAACTGGGAACTTCATATGAAGGAAATAGACCAATTACATTAAACCCAGGGAGCTCCTGCAGCCAGCGAGCCAGGGGTTAAAAGGAAAAAAATAGAAGAAAAAAAAAAAGAAATATGTAAAGAGGCGGGGAGTCGAGCAAAAAGGCAGCAGTTTTAGGTTTCAATCTGCCAGTTAATCTTCAAACAGCAAGCTGGCAGTGTGCTGGTCACTGATAAAGGCTGTGGTCTGTCATCACACAGCCTCACCTTCAGTCACTCAGCCCTTCTGTCAGAACGTCATTTGGAATTGGGGAAACAGCTAAGGGCAAGGAGAGAAAGGCCACACGAAGGAGGTGGAGAGGTGGAGGGGAAGATCTATGTGTGTGTGTGTGTGTGTGTGTGTGTGTGTGTGTGTGTGTGTGTGTGTGTGTGTGTGTGTGTGTGTGTGTGTCCGCTCAGATCTGTCTGTGCATGCCTCTCTAAGCCTGTTTGTCTGTATATAAATGTGTTGTTTTTGCTTGTACATGTCTGTGGCAAAGACCCCTGTCCCCTCCCCTTTTCCTCTCGCCTCTCCCGGCATGCACAAAGCTCAGGGTCTGAGTCGTAAAATCAAACGCTGATTGTGTGATCATGGGTAATTGTGTGAGGAGAGGCCATAAAGTCCAAAAAAAAAGCGTGTGTATTAGTGTTTTGTGGCTGTGTTTTATGAGAAGGTGTGCTTTTACGTCTGGGGATGGCTGTGCTGAAAGGTGAGAAGGGGAGGTATCAAAGGGCTGACTTTGTTGTTTAAAGGCAGTCCCCCCTGAGGTAGACTGCTGCTGAAAGACAACATTTACTGCCTGCTGATTGACACTGTAAAGGCACCCGACTGAAGAACTAATTGGATGTGGCGGAGTCACCCGCCTTCATGTGTGTAGGACTTCATTATCAATTTTGACATAAAAATGTTTGGATAAATTCATTCAACAAACTTTTTAAGACATGAACTGCTGAATTCGTGCTCCTTCACTGTATAGAAATTCTACTATTCTATTGATGTGATATATGTATGATCATATGATTAAAATTTTGAATGGGTGTTTTTATGTGTGTCGCTCGCTGCATATACATGTAGCTTATTTGCATCCAGTTTGTATTATCGTATATATTAGTTGTTTACCCTTGGTCTATGACCTCCAGCAAGAACATTAATTGTGATATTTTTCGGAGTATGGGTCAGGTTTCTGCTCTTCAAAACATGGTGTTGTAGGCGCAAATGATTTATATACTCATACCAAGGTTGCTCAGTATGTGTCCTGCGTGTAATCTCTTGCAGGATATATACAAATAGACCATTGGCAGGGGGGTGGGATAAAGGCTGATTTACTGTATACGCTCTTCGAGTAATGCCATGCCACCACAGGAAGAATGACTGACACAGGGCTTTGGAAATTGAGTTTGGTGCAGGCATGCATACAAGTAGGTTTAAACGTGTGGATTATAATGCGTGTTCTGCTATAGCTTGAATTTGCCTCAATTTAGAGGATACAAACCTTGTGTATCTTAGAGGAGGAAAAGGATTGTTTTCATTCCCCTGCCACATAGATAATATATTTCCCTGTGTGTGTGTATGGAGGCCGTTTTCTTTCAATAAGAAGCGATGTAATTGCATATGTCCACATGTGTTACGCAAATTGTTGCCTTCACTGCATTCGGTAAATAACAGACTCTCTCCCGCCGAGGCAGTTTGAGGGCCAGTGGTGCCCAATCTCAAACCAGTTCTTCACGTTGGGACAGCCGGCTATCAACACTTTGCTTATCTAGAACCGAGAACCAAGGGTTTGATAACAGTGGTCAATGAGACCAACAGTATTTTAGTAGCATCTAGTCTGTCTCAGCCAAAGAGGAAGGAAAAACATACAACAGTCGTGTTTTGTTGCCAATATAAGCTTGCAAATTAAAAAGCAACACTTGCAGAGATGATGCAGTCAGCCATTGTTGTTGTGGTGCTACAGTGAAATATATACAGTGATTAAATGAATGGCTCTGCAGTGGAGAAGGTGCACAAGGTGAACCAACACCGAACCGGCACTAACAGCAACCCTGCACACGCACTCGCCCTGCCTTGATGGAACGGGGGTTCGTGAGACAAAGATCTGTTTCTGCCTCATTTCCTGCACAGCGATAAAGCCCAAGTTAACCCCGAGAGTTTGCGTCCAGTTCCATGGCAAAGCAATTGTTCTAACTAAACAGGAACAAATCTTTTCTTTTCATTTTGAAGCACAGAGCCACAGTTCACAGTCTGGTTATTTCCCTTTATGGGCCTGAATTCAGACAATGCTCTTCAAAGTCCTTTTTTTTTTTCTTCCTCCCTCTGTAAGCTCCTAGATCATTTCTAGGCCCTTGCATCCAATAATATTTGGTCGAGCAAACAAACATTCTAGCATAGTGAGGTGAGTCAGTCAGTCAATCTTTCATTAGGCCTGAGGTGAACAGGGTCACACGCCACTCCTTCACAGCCCAAGACAAGCAGCACATCTGCTATAGGGTTGATGCTTGGAATGATAATGCCTCCTTCTCCTCTTTCTCCTCTCAATCTTTCTTTATTCCCTCTCTCTCTCCCCACCCTCTGCTCCTTTTTATCTATCTGTCTCTCGCCCTGTGTCTATCTCCTTCTCTCATCAGGAGGCTGCCGTGGAATGGGGCAGCGGCATTGTGTGGGAGGTGATTATTTGTGATCTGCCGACTCAGACTTGACCTTTTCCGTGTTATCCCTCAGATTGAAACCAACACTCGTGGACTCGCCTCGTCCCAATCTGTTCACGTTACTCTTCTTGCTTTAATCTTTCATACATATTTCGTGGAGAAGGCACTTGCCGCATGCCTGAAGTAATTGCCCTCCTGCTTTCGTCATCCACGGCAGGTTTGTGGTTTTGTGTGTGCGCATGCATGCGTGTGTGTAGAATTTTAGGAAATGAGGACTATAATTACAGTTGTGGCTTTTTTAAAGGGCCGTAAAACTGATCTTAAATTGTTGACTTTGTAGACACAGAGGGCCGTCAGGTTCTGCTGTCAGGCCACAAACCAGCTTGTGCAGCTGCATTAGTGACACGTACTTTTTCGACTGATGCTAATCGGTAACACAAGCAACTGTTTTAGAGAGCGGAGCTCGGTTGAGAGGGCACCTTCGACATTGTTTGCAGTTTTAGCTGCAAGATGCATTTTTCTTTGTGGAGCCGCACCATCCAAAGCAAATGAGACCAACATGTGTGCAATTTACTGTTGTCACATAGAGACGGTGAACGCACCTCTCTGACTCTCTTTCTGCGATCTTTGCTGTCGCAGCAGTTGCTGTCAGTTTGAGCGGTGCCTGCCCCCAAATATAATAGGGTTTTCTTGACGGCCTCCCCAAGGGATTGACTGGCGGTGAAGAATTCACCATGGCTCATTTGGAAGCGGTGCAGGGACGGGGCTTCATATAACTAGCTCCTCCATGTCTCCAGGCGGGTCTGTGGTATTCCAAACAAGGTGTTAGTTTCGCTGATAATACTTTCAAGGAAAGACAGCACTTAGGTTTACCGCGTTGTCCAAATGTCCCCGGCTCTGTCTGCGGGACATGTCACGAGGCTCGAGTATCAGACAGCTCCTATATCAGCTGTGTTGAGAATTCTACGAGTGTGCATTATGCAAATGAGGTGTGTCTTCGGAGCGCTGCAGATCTCGAGAATGACATTGTCACTCCTCTAATGCGATTCAAAACTACCACATATAAAAACAAGACAGCCATATACCATTATCTTATATTTTAAATAAAAACCTGTATAAATCTGGAAAGGGGTCCTCACCCGACAGCATATCTATTGTCTCACCTTGTGCAATTATACATCAGTGGCTCGCTTTCGCAATTCAAAGCCACATGTTTAGGCACACAATGTACACACTCACTCACACTCCCTAACCACAGGCCAGTATCTGTGGTATGAGAGGTTCTTGTTGCTAGACAGCTGCATGCCTCGGCCTCCTCACAGCGGTCGACTGAACTCCGAGGAGCTTGACAAAGAGGCTTAAAGTCCTCCCTAAGTCTCCAGCCCTTAGGTCGCCTGCATACCCCGAACCCAGCCCTGGAAAAGGCCTGAATGCAAGTTTAGCAGCTATGGTTACACCCCGACAGACCCCTGCCGCTGCTCTCACTTGCATTACCATTTTTTCCCTGGGCTGCTTCAGTCTTATAGCCCAGCAACAGGTTCCTCTTGTGCTCTCCTCTTATTTCATAACACGATGAAAGAACTGACAGACATGCTGCTGCTTCGGAGGGACTCGTTTTCCCCCCTATGGGAACGTGTGGGAGTGCATGAGCATGTACATCTGTATTTGTTGCTCTGTCGGGCCACAAACAGACAACGGCACGATCATGTTCTGTGACAGTGATCTGAATCTGCGATCTTCCTCCTTGTGTTTGTCTTGTCTTTGCTTTCCAATGGGACAAAGATGTGTCTCCTATCAGGTGACCCCACTGTACTTGGACGGCCTGCGACAAAGCCCCTATGAAGGCGACTGGAGGGGCCTTTTCTGGACGTGGACAATAAATGATCACTTATATCCACATTTTTTCGGTTGCACAAACACAAAAGCATCGATGGGGCTTGAATGGACGAGCGTGACTGCAGACATGGAGAGCCACAGCATAAAGGCACCACATGGAAAGGCAGGAGAAGGACTAACGCAGAGGCAATGAGAAACTACTGCAGACATTTCACTAAATGAGGACGGTATGTGTATATGTGCATGTGTGCGTATGCGTGTGTGTGTGTGTGTGTTCTATACTGGGACAGTTTGTACCTGTGTGTATGTCAATTGTGAGTGTGTGCATGTGTGGGAGGTGGTATTCAATGTCGGCAGCTGGAAGTACTCAACGCTGCGGAGAGAGAGGGAGGGAGAGAGAGAGAGAGAGAGAGAAGGAGAGAGGGAGGGAGAGAGAATGAAAAGCAAGAGATGCCTGCACAAGAAAGAGAGGCTAAGAGAGGTACCAGCACAGGCTCCCTCTTTACAGGGGCTGAGCTCTTGCAGAGTGAAAGCCCCTATAGAAATAAAGCAGGGTCATCTCAACAGTACAGCAGCCTCGCACACACACACCCTCACACACACACACACTGGAGCAGAACACCAAGGCCAGCGTGAGTGCACAGCAGTCCTCCTCAGGAAGCAGGTCTTGTTTAGACTTACAGCTATGTGCAAAGAATAATAAGAACCAGGACAATGTTGGTACAGACATGCAACACTCGGCCGTCAGCCTTTTATGTCTGCAGAATCTCCCTCTTCACTCGGACAGATAGCCCCTTTGTACTATATTGTAGATGAAAGAGGATTAGGCATACCTATGTTATGGTCAGTGCCGAGGCTCCCGCCAGGCCATGCCAAAACAGTCAGATGAAAGATCTTGTGGTTTTTTTTGAAACGCACTGCAGGTATTTTTGCCATGCTGAAGTTCTTCAAGTTCACATCCTTTTTTCTTTCTATCCCCTTTAAAACTCCGTTTTTTTCTCTCCCTTCCTTCTTTTTCCCCCTGCAAGACGGTAATGAAGGGGAACCACGTTACTCGGCTTAGGAGCACCACGGCTGTGATTTTCACGGTGAAATGTTAAAAGTTACAGTGCACAGCTGAACTTGTATATTCAAGCGTTTGGCAGGGTTACAACTCCCCAGCTAAGCCACATGTTTCAAAGTTTCAAGCTTAACAGCGAAATGAACAGGTGTCTCAGACAAGGTTTCTGTTCTTCTTGGAAAATGTGTGTTTATGTAAGTGTCCTTGTGCATGTGTTGGTGCTGACCTCTCCTCTCTGGCAATTTAAAACAGGTCTGTCAGGCTCTGGGCATCTTCCCCTCTTTTATTTCACCTTTTACACAAATCTTCACTGTAATGGACACCTCTATTTTTGCGGGGAGGATATATACAGTCGTGTACTTTGTGCTACTCCCTGACTGGCTGAATCACCTGACTGAATCACCCCAGTGATTTCAGAGGATCATTCCAGACTCTGTTACCTTTCAGCAAGCAGAGCAGGCCCTCCCCCCTAATACAGGGAGACAAACAGAGGAGAGACGGAAGAAAGGATGGACAGATTTTATGTTTCAATTGAAAGAAAAGATATAAAAAAGTAGTCACAAGGAAAAAGTCTTAGTTTGAAAATCTTTCGATCTTTTTCAATCGAGAGAAAAAAAAAAAGATCTCGAGACCGAGAGAGGATGTGAGGGTACTCAAGTCTGCGGAAAACCCTCGAGTTCATACCGTGTTCCAATCAAAGTCCATTGACCTGACAGGCCTGTGACAAATTATCCCGGCGGCTCTACATATGACTCAATCAGCATGGCGGATAGCTTTCTGATGAGCAATAGGTTTCCTCGTACATCAGCCAAATCACCCCCTGATGACTGCATCAACACGGGGCCTACACTCCTCTAAGTGGAAGGTGAAGGGGGATCTTGAAATCAACTATCACGCAGGTACCTGTTGTCTAGAGAGTACCTTTGAACCCGCGAGGCACTTCAATCTTATGTCACTTCTCCGTGATATGTCGAGGTTTAGTCATGCATTAGACGGCACTCGAGTTGAATCAAACACATTATTAGAGTCAGGGCAGAGAAAAGGCTCCGAGTGGGTTCCGCCCGGATGTAAACGATACAGAAGTCGTAATAACGTGCATTAAAAAATGACAGAAAACATTGCAACGTGAGTGAATTCCCTTCAGCAAACACACTGTGCCTGGTTGGATAAAGTGGCCGTGAGGTTTAGTCTGAACCTCTGTTTATCTGCCCAGCACATATTGTGTAGATTGAACGGGGATGGGACGCCACCGCATCAGGCGGCAGCCCCGTTCTGCGGCTGCGGGGTCGGTACACACCAATCACACATGAGAGACAAGCCAGAGGACACCTGATATGACGAGTGGATGGATTTACTCTCTGGAAGCCCCACAGACGCGGCAGAGCTTTGAGCCATGGAGCAGTGAACATCTGAAGGCCCACCTCTCCTCTTGTAATTGAAAGTGCACTCACCAGCAGAGCAGCGGGAATGTGTATATATATCTTGCTTGAGAGATTCTCCCAGAGGGTGTCTATCGGGTGTTTCATTTTAAGTTGCTATCTGTCACATGTGCAAACTAATCAGAGAGACAGATGAAAGGTGGGGGGGGGGCAGAGGGGGGGTCAGCTACTCAGTGATGGCTTCCTCTGATGGCTGGATGACCCCTGACCCCTGCTAGAGGATCCTGGGTAAGGAATAAGCCATGTGTGATGATGAAACCAGAAGCTCCTCAGGCTGTTATTACTTAACCTCCTTGTACACGTAGTATATTGTTATTTTTTGAATGTTTTTTAAGGCTAAATGTCTCACAGTTCAGATTATAGATTTATAATTAGACGTGTCGCCTAAAACAAACTCCTGCGCTCGATGGAGCCTTTAATGGCACAGTCAGCAGAACCACCAGACAACAGCTATATTTACTTGTATCATGTTCGAACAAGCGAACACTGGAAACCATCTACCCTTATATGTTGGATGCGCGGCAGCAAACAACAACTGGGTCAGGAGGTTCAGCGCAGGGATCAGTTTACTGTCTCCGCACTGCTGGACCATCTTATTTATCCAGCGACAGCGCTGTGGCGGAGGAGCTGTAAAAAGTTAAAGAACCCCTCATATTTACTTTCTTCTCCGCATGTACGCACAATGAACTTAATGCTCGGCGGAGAGAACATTAGACTGTTCATGGTTTATTAATTGTTTCTGAGGGAGTGTTGGTCCGAGCCTGACCCCGCTGTTAACTACCATATAAAATATACACATATTCACAACATCTGGGGGGCGTCAAAGTAAACAACACTATAAAATATACTTTCAACATGCAACGTTTTTTACTTCTTCTTTCTGGGCTCGAGCAGGAGGCACGTCTCACTCCGCAGCTGCTCGGCCTTTTTATCCGCCCCGCTCGTGTCGGCACATGTCCACTGTCAGGGAGCAGTGCCAAAAACGACCACTGTGTTCAATTATATTACAGCAATTACGTCTGATACACATTAATCAAATCTAATAATCCATTTTCAACGGCATATGGTTAGCAGGGTTGCGCTGTCAAGTGGAGAATATCTGCAAAAATACTTCTGCGTCCGCTGCTAAGTAATTCGAATTTAAGAATATATCAAGTTAAAATGTCATCATCAAGTTCGAGATTGCCATAAATGTGATTTCGATGCCAGCTGAGGCTCGCGGATGAAAAGCAGGAAACAGCTGGATGAGATGTGGATGTGTGTGGCATAAAACACAGAGGTGGAATTAAAATCTGATGTCATTAAAGTCTGGCTGGGTATCACATTATTTACATGATGTAGCCTTCCTCTGCCAGGATGTGTCACTCAGGACTCCATCTGCTGCGGGTGCAGTATGAAGCATCACTTTGTTTATGTGTGTGTGAGTGTGTGCGCAGTTTCACATCATTGTCTCTCTATCTGTTAGATTGTTGATTGTGTAGTAAAGCAGAGGGATTATTGTTAACGATAGATATCAATGTGGTAAATGTATTAAAGATATAATGTGTAATGGTGCTAACCAGCTTCCCTCCAGACCCTCGTATGTCTTGGAGGAACTGATTCAGCCACTTTATCCAAAAGAAGCCGTGTTTACTCCCGTCTCTCTTCGGAGCTCCTCAACACGCGACGGTGAGTCACACCGGAGTGCTGCACCTATTCCCATGGAATTAACGACCTCTCTTAGGACCTCTGGAAGTGGTACCATCATTATCATAATGTTGATGATAATTATCAGTGTTAATACTCTTGTTTGACCCTTTTGCTAATTCTCTCTGTGTGGCCCCGACCCCCTCCAGGTCACCACGGTGGACGAGGAGGTCGAACGGTGCAGGTGCCACCTGGAGACGTCTCCAGGGGAGAGGGATCCGTCTTCTGAGGCAGCTCCTCGGGTGTCTCCCATTGTTCCTGTTACAAGTTCTCCCTTAATAGAATCAAGGGTCTAGGGAGAAAGGTTGTCGTACGCTTTACAGATTAAAAAAAAATCCATTGAGGCTTTGTAATTTGTGATTTTGCTGTTTAAATAAAATTGGATTTAATTGTATTATCAGAACAGCTGGTGAATTGATGCTAAAGTTAGCATTTCCTTGTTTCTAACTGGGCTGGAAGCCACAACTTGCTTGCAATACATTGCCCCTAATTGGTTGTGAGTGTGAAATATGAAGAGTTAGCATGTTCAGATTGGCTACAAATTGTACCTTTAAGGCAGTTCGTAAAGCCCCTTCACGTTTCCATGATTTATAATTCCAAAGGATGCAGCTTCATTTCTTGCAGCTGGTCCAGAGATTTGTTATGAATTGTTTGAGACGTCATTTGTCAGAGCTTTGATGTTTTCCCCCCTCTCGACTTTTTTTTTTTGGTATCCTCGTCATTAAACGGGCTTCCTCTCTGAGAACACCTGTGCTGCAGGCCGATCTAATACGTCTACCATGTCTATTTCGGAGCTCCTACAGGAAGCAACATGTTTCCTGTCTTTGATCCGTATGGAATGTAAGGTAACCGTCAATAAATGCAAACTGCTGGAAATGCTTCAACCTCCCACTCGCTGCCTCATCATCTTCTCTCGTTCTTCCTACGTTAAAGTGTGTGGTAAAGGGAAGTTTGCTGCAGCTTTGAGCCTCTCCTTGACCTTAATACTGAGCGCCGAGCGCTTGTTGGTACATGTTTGGCTTCCACCGCGGCTCAAAGAGCTAACTGTGGTCAGCGACTTCACAGCGTGACATGATGACTGACTAATGCATTAGCCATCATTATGTTTGATAGTGACACACAGAGAAAAGCCCGGCATAGCTCACAACACAACCTCACCCCTTGTAATGTAGCTATAGCAGCCTTGTCGTTGTTGCTCACATGTTTTGATGGTGGTTAGTGTCACGGCTGGTTCACATGTTGTTTTGATCCCTGCTGTCGGAGCCCAGTGAGCTCACACAGACACAGCTGGCTTAGGTGGAGCTGCGAGGGGTACATAAGGAGTTGAAGGACATGGATCCTTGCCAACACATTTCATACATAGTGCATATCTTACAAGTGCAGCTGAGAATTAGCGATAGGGGACCCTCACCCCACCATCTGCCCGCCTGGGGCTGATGGCTCTGTGGCTTAGCTTCCATATTAGCAGGCATGACAACCCTGCCCTCAATCAACCCTTCATATACACACACCTTCTCATCCCATCTCCTCTTATCTCTTCTCTTTCCCCTTCACTATTTTTAACGACAGGAGTATGTTAGTGTAAATCTTGCTTTTCCTTAATGTCAGGGTAAATGAGAGATTACTGGCCTTTAACAGCAGTAAAGAGGGAGGACATTATTTTCCTCTCACCGTCTAATTTGGTTCTTGCTTGCGGGGGACGGCAGGGCCAGCGAGGGTTAGGTTGCTGCAGCGGTGTTTGTCCATGTGTGTGTGTGTGATGGGGGGTGTGTCCCGGTGGAGGTTACGGGTCTTCAAGTGGATATAATTAGAAACTTTTCGTGTAGCTGTTTGAAAAATAGTCGTCTCCTCCCTTGATTGTTTTTCCTTATATCATTTATCTCTCCTCTCTGGTGACACCATGATATCCATCTTTGTGCCCCTGTTTCTCTGCTGGTGTAAGTCGCACATCCTGTTCCCCCATCAGCAAAACAAAACAGTATAAGACTCAATTAAACCCAGAGCCTCAGTCCTCTTAGGTCGATTAGAGGAATAAAAGAGATGAAAGAGATTCGAAAATGTAATAATTTAATTACTCAAACTTACATCAAACAGTTTTAGAACTAATTGAGGGACATATTTGGAACCACATCTTTATTCACTTCAAATATTAAGATGAGAAGCAATTTGTTTTATGCGTCATCATGCAATTTTTTTTAAGATGTGGGGATGATGGTGCACTTCTAAACAGCCAGCACTGAGTCCATCCCCACATCCTACATCACCATCTGGTGCGCAGCGACCACTGCCAAGGACAAGGGCAGGCTGCAGTGTATCATTCGCTCTGCTGAGAAGGTGATTGGCTGCAATCTGCCATCCCTCCAGGACCTGTATGCCTCCAGGACCCTGATGCGTGCAGTTAAGATTGCGGCTGACCCCTCACGCCCTGGACACAAAGTTTTTGAAACACTCCCCTCTGGCAGGAAGATGTGGTCTATCAGGACCGAAAACCGCACGACGCAAGAACGGTTTCTTCTCTCTTCTCTTCACTGAGCTGAAGCGTTATTTCCTCCCTCGATACACACTACATGTTACATTTATGTACAGTCTCCACATCTATATTAACACACATCTCTGGGACATCTCTTCATACAGGGAACATATTCTATTCTCTGCATTTGATAGTGTTAACCTCTGCACATAAACACACACACACACATAGAAACTAAACAGCCTTTCCATCCTGTTGGCATCAATAGACCAAGACAAATGCATTGTACTATGCAAGCTACTATAGCAACCTTAAACCTGAATTCTGATTCTGCACAACAGGTGACATCGTCCTCCCAAGAAAAGCGACCAAACAGGCCATAAATGCAAGAGGCCAAAAAAAAAATCTATATTTCTATTTAAGCTACAGATGTCCTCTAGTATCTTATATGACCAGAGCAAAGAAGGAAAGGGTTTATTTGTACCCAAACCACCATGTTTTTCCAAAACCTACCCATCGCAGCTGTGCAACAGTGGTTTGTAACGACTTTGGAAGCCACTGTTTGTAGCATATATCCTGCCGTAAAGGTGCAGAGCAAACACAAGCTATGGATGTTTGAGGTAGGGGACTTGTTGGGTAACGCCTGCCAACATGGAGGCTCTATCTATAGTGGCCTACATCTCCTGTTGCTGTCATAAGTGGCTAAAGACACACGCTTCCCTGCATTCGAAAATACACGTCAACGCCCTGCATTGCCTGACAACCCCCCCCAACCCTGAGGTCTGCAGTAGACAGACAGCAGTGGTTAGCTCTTGATTCCAGCCAATATTAAAGATCCCCTCTGATCCATACACAGAGGGAAGTGATGTTTTCATTCCTCTTCTGAGCTAAGTATTGCACTTTAATACAGCTGATTAAACATTTTAATCAAGGATAGCACTATATTGATTTTGATCCGTGCTAAGGGGGGTCAGTGTTAACTATACCGCGCTGATTATTCCTGCTTCAGTGGAGCTGTCAATCAACCTCCCGATGATCCCATCCACTCTCCCTCCTGCCTCTGTCGAGAGAGGACTAGTAAAAACAATGAGTTGAAGTCATCCCCGACTTATAATTAATCTCTTGTCGACTTCTATTGACACGTCCACTCTTTGATTAAATAATTACCTAAATGCAATAAGCCTCAGTGATTGAGTCATAATCCTGAATAAGCTGTAACCAACTATGGTCACCTCCCTCGCTATGATTAGCTCATCATTTGCTTGGCTGCCAGAGCAGTAGCCCCCCCATCTGTTGTGCTCTCATTCTGGGACAGCAGTTTGGGGTCTCAGTATTAATGGAGCCTGATAACAGGTTCTCATTTGACTCCGGTACAGTTAAACTCACGGAGTGAGGGTGCGGACACGTGCGTACACACATGCCCGTGTATGCAAATACGTTCACACGCATGTCTGCACATTCTGACAAGTGCAGTTTCTCACATTTTACTGCTCGGCCCACCAATAACAAACAACACCCACACACACTTCCCTTCACACATGCACTCGCAAATACATGCATGTCAACCCACCTGCGCACCCAGCACTCCCACATAAACAGCCTGGAATCTGTCATAGGCAGGAAGGTGGGGGGGGGGTCCACACCAGCGCGAACACACACACACACACATGCAAACACAAACATACCCTGACACACAAACACAGCCCTGTTGTCTGCAGCGAGCGTACCCTTTTGACCCTTTGACAGGTACACGGAGGATCTCAAAGTGAGGGAAGAAGCCTCAGAGCAGGTCCAGAAGTCAGGGATGTGCCCTCTCCATAGGTAGCTGTCGAACTCCTCAGGGCTCCAGGGGACGGCGGTGCCTCTCCCAGGAAGCCATAACTCTCCTCTCAGGAAGTGAGGTGTGTCTGGAGCTTTATCTACATCTGTCTGGGTGAGAAGCAGGGGGACAAGAGGTCAGACAAGAACGGGACCACTTATATCATGTTTTATGTATGATGTTTGGCATGTGTTTGAATACTTACATGTGTCTGAAGGTGATGCAAATAGGGAAGGAAAAAAAAAGAGTTCCGAGAACTCCTTTTGTCAACACCCTCGGTAAACTGGTGAGCATGATGCAATCCCAGATCTGAACCAGTAACAGCCACATAGCAGATCATCTATTGATCAGAGCTGCACCTGCATATATATCAAGGCTTTCAGCCCCCTTGGACTAATTAATTCCTTTTATCCAGGCAACTGACACATTTTAGAAAGATTTTCAAACAAATATTCATATATTCTGTTGTCTTTGGTCATTAAAGTATTTTATTGTACCTTTACACAGATTGTCAGAATATATTCTTCTACTTTGTCGCATTGGGTCATTATAGTTTTATTCTATCTCATCACATCCTTAAACAACAATCGTGACCTTCCGATATGAACAATGATTTTAACACTTTCCTTCCAATCCTTTTCCTGACAGCTTCTCAAACTCCCCCCGGAATGTAGGACGACCCCTGAAATAACACATTCGAGGAATATAAATGATCAGCATCCCGCAAAGTCAAGTTAAAAGCTTTCGGGGTGATCCTTGTGAACCCTTAGAACACTCCCAGGCATATAATTAAAAGGTAGTTTCTAATTTCTATGAGAGTAAATTAGCGCCTCGGCTTCATTGTTAAAACGTGGCTGGTGGCATGTAGCCTGGGGAGATGGATTGAATGGATCAGAGAGGGTTGGACAGTCACTGGATAATTTTGACAATGGGGTACAGGGGTATCATCCATCACTCAAGAGCTTACATGAAAGTTTTGACAGGTAGAGGTCATGGCAATGTGGCAGGAGCCATCGGAGATGGATGCCTTTAATTTGGGTAATGAAGAGTTAACCATCTTGGGAGAGCAAGAGGAGCGTTAAATGGGAGAGCCGTCCGCCATTAAAAAAAGTCTTATTTAATTCCTCCAACCCTAATGAAAGACATCGGAACACAATCCTTGATTGACAACGGGGCCCCAGCTGTAATTCCCTGCAGACAGTTCACTTAAGTTCCCTCCCTTGTTAATCTCAAATATAATGAATTGCAAAACTAAGGTTAAATGTGGCAGCGTGAATTCATTATCACTAATACATTAGACCATAAGATGATTTACAGTGCGGTCTCTCTCTTATTTTCATTAACCGTGAATAGCTTTGATTTAGCCGAGATATTGTTGGCCTGTTCATCCTCATCATCAATCTCACTAGCTTGGTCATTGTCCTCTTTTATATCTGACCTCTTCCCTCTAGAATAGAGCGAAGAATGGAAATATGTCGGAGCAGACAACCTGGTGAAAACATTATTATTCTCCCTTTTAGTGTAAGACCCAACTTTATCGCTTCCTCTGAAATTATATTCATCCAGAGCTGTCATTCAACTTCATCCTTGACCCCGGTCTTATTGTTGCAGGCTTAATGTTGGTGCTCTTGCAGAGATAATGGTTAATGCTCCACTGTCTACCAGCACAGGCCTGCAGACACTATCTCACAACCAAAGCACCTGGGACCCTGTCTGCATGTACATGTCCCTCTGTCATTCATTAACCAAAGGAAAGGTATAAGGAATGCACATTTCTTTCCAAAGTGTAATTCTAATACATCAAACACAGACTTCATTGAACATGGCATCGCATTGTGGGCATTCTGTGGCTTGGGCTACACTCCCTCATGTTCATTCTCAAGAGGAATGTCATACATAAATCAGCCTGTTGAGGTTGCACGCCCGCACGCAACATGGTGTATGCCCAATTTGCTTCACTGAAAAACCGTATGAGCAATGACCTTCTGTATCTGAAATGTTTGCGGTGAATATGCATCTGCAGATATGCATACAGGCGTCGGTCTTGAGGGCATGACGATGCATGAATACTGACTTTTTGTGCATAAATGGGAGAAATTGTAAGAGTGAGCTAAGTAGAGGCTGCCGCAGCTACGATGAGTGACAGGAAGGTTATGGGATCCTAATGACAGGGTTTTAAAGCCAAAGCAACTGCTAATTGGGGTGATGTGTCCGTCCTGTGTCCCCCCAAGACATGTCTAGCTACCAGGGATTAGCTATGATTAAAGTACTGGTCTTCCTAGTGCTTTAACACCTCTCACAGTATTTATCCACAATGGTCAGATTACTACGTTGATGGACAGATAGAGATTGTGGGGTCATGATATATCTCGACAGTTAGTTTGAGACCTATTAGAGCCACCTAGGCTCGTCTGGCTTTGATAGATGCATATATCACCAGATCTGATGTGAGACAGTGCACAATGTGCAGCAAACAGAAAGCCAATGTAATATTCATGCAATCAGCTTGTTATATAAAAGTCGTACAAAAATAACGCCCCAGGATATTTTTCACATTTCTTGTTGAGGAAAAAAGGGGAGGCAGGTCTTACACAGAACACAGTTACACAGTGTAAAATCATTAGGTTGTGTTGGCAAACAATTTAGTCTAGCATCACACTAACTACGCTATAATGGGTCCTGCCCAATTAACAAGACACTAATTATGTGTTGCTCCCACTACTGGTCCATGTGGAACACAATATTCTATAAACTGGCCCTTTTCCTCTTCCAACACCTTTTTCTTTTGGTGAAACTGCAACAGTTCATGACATTTATATGACTGTTGGACCAGAGGGGAATAAACACCCCTCATGCGAAAGACGTTCATGCTTGAAGGTCACCTGCCAAAAATTACATAACTACATTTGCACGGACTGCAATGTTTTGCTATTAAATAAGACTCAGTCAATAAGACTGCCATGTAGATAGCATATTCTTATTACATTAACCGACGAGGTCAGAGTAAGAATTTACCAAATTAAGACGTATGGAGTTTTTGGATTTTGGTCACGGTGTTGAAGTGCTTTTTAAACATGAACACAACCTAATCAATCTCTCAAGTCCTATTGGAGTTTTTGGCACTAGTTTGCAACACATACGGCAGTTAAGCTAAAAAAAAAATGTATCTCCCTGAGCCTGTTGGCATATATACGCGTAGAAATAACACCCTGAAGCAAGGTGTTTCAGGGTTTTCACAGGAAAAACAATTACAGAGGGGAACTCTGGCGTAGGAAGGTAATGTGTTTGTGCCTTTCCAGTCTTTAGTAAGACTCGGCTCTTTGATATATAAATCGGAATATTAATGGAGTATTCTCTAAGCAACTCATGGAAGCACGTTAATATAAATATTGTCTTATTTAGGTCAAAAGCTGAATTTGTCATGTCTATTTAGAACCAGTCACTGATTCCTAATAGCTTGAATATTTACTAAATGTTGATATTTATTGCCACTTTTCACTCGGAAAAACTGTGCACCACCTGTGAGCCTTAAACACTGCAATGGCCACAGTGCCCACATTTCCAATAAAAATGCACTCACAGTTCAACCATGTCTGTTAGTTGAGGTTTGAAATGATCAAAAGTGTGCCTTATCTCTTTCCCTTGTTAGCCCGTGTCTGTTCTGGAGGAGCCTCTCATGTGTTTTCATTTGTGACGAAGGCAGTGAATTTAAAGGGAGCAGAAAAGTCTACCTTGTTAAAATGAATTGTCATGTATGCTTGACAGACATTATAATGAGATTAGTGTAGGGATGTATGAAACAGGAAATGTTGGGAATAAGAGAAGAACTAATCTGCTCACCGTTTTATGACTAAATTTATTCCGTCCACGGTTTCCCTGAAACTTTACTTTCCTGTTCATTATCTGAATTGTCTCACAGCTCTCGTCTGCTCTATTCCTGGAAAAATAAATTAGCGAAGCCTTAATGACCATATCTGATTTTTGTAAGTAAGCAGAGTGCTTATTTCTTTAGCTAGAACCGTTGGAGTACAATCAAACTTTAACATAATCAGTACAGAAAATCATACATGCATAGTAACATGATCAGTGTCTAAGCACAATACTGTTTCACCACTTGCACAATGCACATATTTCTACTCTACTCTACCGTTAGCTTAAATTACCTTTGTCTCCCCCGTACAGTTAATTCCGAGAATTTTGTTAATATTATTAATAATGTTTCATTTTTATTAACCTTCTTGCTCATTTTTATAATCACCCCCAGTGTCTTAATGTTGGCAAGCATCACACTCGGTTGTCGGCTAGCCTAGCTGTCGGCTCGGCTAGCCTAGCCTAGCTTTCGGCTAGCCTAACCTAGAAGTCGGCTAGCCTAGCTTAACTGTCGGCTCGCCTAGCCTAGCTTTCAGCTAGCCTAACCTAGAAGTCGGCTAGCCTAGCCTAACTGTCTGTTCGCCTAGCATAGCTGTCGGCTAGCCTAGCTGTCTGCTACCGCTAGCCTAGCTGGCTAATAAAATAAAGGAAAAAACAGCCAATTTTATCAACCTTTGCAGCACCCAACTTAATCTGTAACTGTGATTTGACAGTCACATTACCAAACTTACTATTATTGATTTCTAGTTGTTAAACACTCCCCCTTGCACACAGCTTAGCCTTCCCATATCCCTAATTCTCTTCCATTGACCTTTACTGGTAAAAAAGATAGCTCTTGGAGCATAGAGAGGGATGTGGAGGATTTGCAAAAGAGGACATTTATGAAAATCTTTCTTGAAGCCTGTCAGGGAAATCCTTAAGAGACATGAAGGAAAGGGCAGTGAGTCAGTAAATGGAGAGGACATATTGAGGCTCTGATATGGATGGAATTCTGGGGAAAATACCAGTCTATATGTGCATAGGTAATATGTATATACGATAAGTAAAAAGGAAGTCACAGGACTATTGAAGTTTTCTCCTTTTCTGTTGCACCAATGGGGTCTCCAGACGCCTTCACAACATGAATATATTTGAGGAAAGTGTACTTATGATTCAGCTGGTGCGTGACGGTTGGTGGGTAATCGTCTTTTCCTATAGACTGGGATTGATATTTCAAGTATTTCAAACCTAAATACAAGACAATACGTTCTGGAATAAAAAGTTCATGCCAAAGTGAGTGATTGAATGAGATCAGAATCGGGTTAATTGCCAAGTAAAGATTTCACAATACGAGGGAATTTGTCTTGGTGCATCGGCGCTAACAATCAACGTAAAGACAGGAGGAGCATAAATAAAGAGCAGCATGTGGTATAACATTTGAGATGAATGGGTGCGCATGGGAAATTATTTTTCAGAATGGTGTGCAACATCACCAGAAGTGGCCCGAGGACTGGAAGACGAAGGATGTTCTCATTCCGGTCCACATGATTATGTTTACTTGTTGAGTTGCATCACAATGGCCCTTTACATCTTTTTTAGACTTACTATCTTTGATGGAGTGTAGCCGTTGAGGGTACAACTACTTTGCCTTCAGTTGTAGGTGTTTATTTGTCACTATGTAGTTTGAGCAATTGATTTTCTCCCTCCCACTACATTGATGGAACCCCCTCCCCGGGGCTTCCTCTGGGAATTCGTCTTGTGCTGATAACTTTGAGCTATCTTATCTGGTCACTGTTCAAACAAGAGTGAATGCTCAGATTTGCCTAGGTGTTTGTCTCTCCATGGGTCCATCTCTTCTTGTTTTTGTTTTCAAGGTTAAAGCCTGATTGATGCGGCCGATTCTTTTCGCAATGCTGTTTTTCTCCAACCACGTTAGAACTTGTGTTCATCTGTTGAAGAATTTAATACAGAAGGATATATGACCGGCAAGCTTTAGTATTCCTAATATTACTTTATTAAGGGGTATTTTAAACAGCTTTAATTTAATTCAAGGACAAAAAACTGTTCGGAAAATTGTTTTCCTGAGTGTATTGTTGTTATTATGTAAAATAAAACATTATCATACTGTAACCATAATACAATTAACATGATTATGAACAGGACTAATTGTGTCATTGAATTCCAGCATTAAATTCTGCATTCCGAGAATATTTAGAGAATGTCACTGCTGGTGTAACAGACTTGTAACATCCCAAGAACATGCCGGGATGGTTAAAATAGAAGTTTCCATAACATAGTTTAATACACTTGAATGAGTATCGCATTAGAAAAGGCTGATGGAAGCTGCCTCACTTCTACCCAAAAAAGTTTACTATGCTTGCTTTAAATTTGTTTTGCCTTTTTCGAAAAAACGTAATGTGCTTAATGGGAGATGGAAACACCTTTTACGAATAAGTTTGGATGAAGTCAACCTTTTAACTCACATGATAAAATAAAGACTTCCATTCTCACGGACTCATACGTTTTATCCCAGCTGAGGGAGATGCTGTGTAAGTGGGGAAAAAAAAAAACGCTGTTCACAGAAATGACTGACGTGCATAAGAGCGGTAACTGTAGACCGTCCTTGACTAACGCATGAATAACTCAGGGATTTGATTTTGACAGTAAACCTCCGTTAATTAATACGCTGTGATATGAGCTGTGATACGGACTGAATGAATGAGAAAGTTAAACAGTGTGTCTGCTCTGTAAGAAGGAGGAGCTGAAACGGGGGTGTTTGTGGACCCAAATGCAGTACCAGACTCGCAGGAACAGTTGGTAATGACCTTTATTGATACCACAGCAAACAGAGTATGCAGCAGTCGACGGTGGCAAGGCAGACACACTGTAGTCTGATGCGTTGGCTGATCGTGCTGAGAAGCCGACGAGGAGTGAGCTGAGGCGAGGTCGGAAGCCGGTGTGGGGGTCGTAGCCAGAAGAGCTGACCGCGAAGGCAGAAGCACCGTTGAGGAGCAGGCAGGAGAGTAGTCGAGGCCGGGCGGAGGAGTCGAGACCAGATGAGCAGACCGAAACCAGAGACGCTGAGGCAAAGCGCAAGGTCGGGGACAGAAGGCAGGTAGGTTTACCGGGAGGCAGACGAGGAGAGCAGGTCGGGGACAGGCAGAGTTGGCACCGGGAGATCAGGCAGGAGAAGAACGCTGGAGAGACTCGCATAATGCTGTAGAACAA
>CAAKHC010015785.1:6510-22798 GCA_901007825.1 Macroramphosus scolopax | reverse complement strand
CGTCCTTGACTAACACATGAATAACTCAGGGATTTGATTTTGACAGTAAACCTCCGTTAATTAATACGCTGTGATATGAGCTGTGATACGGTCTGAATGAATGAGAAAGTTAAACAGTGTGTCTGCTCTGTAAGAAGGAGGAGTGGATGAAAACATTCACATTTGATTAAAAATTTCCCGAATGTGTGATTCATGTGGATGGAAACCCGACTAATGTGGAGTTCCTTCAAGGGAAGGGGGGCACTCTTAGGCAGACTTTCACACAGCTTTCAGAACATTCATGGAACCAAAGGGACCATTACTAGGACTGCACCCCCCCCCATACACACACACAGACACACACAAACTATGTTCCCATTACGTTTGCAGAATGCATTACTGGAAACTTTAGAATTCTAACATGCAATGTTCTTTTTTGGTCCAATCCAGGCCCTTGATCACCTTCCCAGAACATTTAGTAACATTACAGGAACATATTGCAGAAACTTTCGGGTACCTACAAATTGCTATCAAAACATGAGTTTTTTTTAAGATACCCAGAAAAAGCAGCTACCAAACACTGACTTGAATCCTGGGTCGTCCTACCTATTAATTATCAAGGGAGATTTGTCCACGGGGCAGGGATTCTCAATTTGTCATGCTGCTTTGAACTGTCACTAGTCGACTGGTGGTGCAAAGATCATAAACCACTAAAACTTCAGAGCACAGGATGCGACTTAGGGTGACTAAGCACAGCGGAGGCCCCTCACCAGTCACTACAGAGACCGGCCTGTAGTCAACACTATCTTATCTCATGAGAGGGCGAGTCTGGGCTGGCCAGCAGGGAAGCACAGACACATGGCTGCAATGGGAACATGCTTTTTTAAAGATCAACTGTTTTGAGTGAAACGTGATAAACGGATCTATTCCTCTGTGATTGATGAAGTGCTTCTTGTTTTAGCTCACTACAAAAAACTGAATTTAATTCATGAATAGCACCAAGTAAAAAAAAAAATGTTTTGATGTGTAGTTTTCCCCTCGCTTGTATTAACATAGAAATATTAAGTTTATGCTGAAATTCTGTGCATTATGTTTCATAAAACTACAAATGAAACTTTCCCTTACTCCACTGTGTAAGTGCAAGACCTGACCTGCAGCCATACAATCCATCAGCGTTAGTCCTGCACAGTCTCCAGACTAAACACACTCTCATTACAGTGGCTGTGAGTGCCTGGAGGGCTCTTCCTCCACAAGTTTATTAACACAAGACACAATGTGCAATACAACCCGGGGTACGACGCTCTCATGCGGTAAACAAAGTTCCAATGCCGCTGCTGTATAATTAAAGGATTTAAATGGTCAGAGCTTACGGGGAATGACATGGCAATATGATTACTGTAGAACATACTGTACTGTGTAAGCCAGAGTTGCTCCTGGATGATGTCATCTCCTTCGGGCCATTGTGGATTCCCATCGCTTCGCGGAGCCGTGTCTGCGCTGTGAGCAGAGAAAAAAGGGGGAAGACACAGGAAATACTTCACGCTTTTCTGGCGGCGCAGACAAACAGTTGTCACCTGTGAAGAGACCGTCTACGTGAAGACAGCTAATAAAAGTGTTATTCCCATATCTCACATTTGGGAAGGCGACGATCGTCTCCAGTCACAAAGTATTCAGTTACAAATTTACTTGCATCCTACATTCACACTGACCCTTGTCTCTCACAGTGCATACACTCGATCTTTATAGCGTCCCCGGGGTTTAAAGCATGCCGGATTAGCTGGATGGGCATTTACTGGTAATGTTATGAATGTGGTTATATTATCAGCGGTGGAGGAAGTCTTCAGACACCTCAAAAAAAAAGAAAGTAGTATCCACAGGGTCACTTTAAAGCTGCACTTTATTATATAACTCGCCAGATTTAATAGAAACAGCGTGTTCACTTATAATGCATCTAAAACTAACATGAATGTACTAGATTACAAACTTTCTCTGATACGTCTATGGAGTAAAAAGTACCATAGAAGATAAATAATAAAGTAAAGTGCATCAAAAGTACCTGAAATGTGCAGTTAAGTACATCACTTATGTGCATAGAGAAATGCTCTGTTTCCTCTCTTCCTTGCTTCAGTCGATGTGCAAGAATACAAAACTTGAGAGCATTTATGTATTAGCAGTTATTGTATTTGAAGCTATAAACTATTTGCATTAAGTGCATGGACTGAATCCGGAACGGTGTTTGCCCTCCCTGAGTAACTAGAGGGTTGTTGCAAGTACAAGTGTACTCAGGATACCAGCAGCTTTTGGTCTGATTGCCCTTGTGACAAACATTCCAGCACAGTAATCAAGCATCAGCTGTTTACATTCACGACAAGATACTCCAGTCTCAAGTATCCTTTAAGCATCAGACCTTGAGAGACAGAGGCCACATCAAGGAGGTCAACAAAGAACCTGACACCCAGGAGATACATTTGCATTGAGTCGAGAATGTAAAAGCAACAACAGGGCATAAAGTATCCTCTAAGGCGCCCGACACTTAGGTGGTCGAACAACAACCTACGAACTGCTGTGAGATCCTCCTCATTGTCAAAGACTTTCTTATCTTGAGTGAGAGAGAGAGAGAGAGGGAGACAGCAAGATGTTTGAGGTATGAGACCATAGTGACAGGCAGGCAGGCGGCGAAACCAATTCAGGACCAGCTGACGTAGCTCGTTTTAGTGTCGTCGCACAGGTTAAGACAACAACAAAAAAAAAGGTTGCAGTGATTGTCAGAGAGCGTATAAACTATAAATCATCAGATTCATAAGCTGATATTAGGTTTCCCCCTCCAGCCACATCATGGATAGAAAAAGACTTTTTTTTGGTCCTTAAAGGACGAACTGAGGGCGGCTTGCTTTATACTGCTTCCAAACTGCTGGAACCTGTTACACGAAGTCTACACACGGCACCAGATTACCATGAAGTCACTCCACTATACAGGCTGGAGAAACACCAATTCTCAGCAGGGCAATAAACATTGTAACCTGAGTACACAGGATACTCAAGAATGTGTCTGTCAACTGAAAAGTTAATTTGCGTTTTTATATGCCACCAAAACAACCCCCCCTTCCCTCAGCACCCCTCTTTCAGTCCCCCACTCCCCCTCACCCATTGTGAAGCCATCAGATAGTGCTTTCCAGAAGTCCACACCTGTCTCGGGGCTATGCAGAGGAGATGGATCCATGCATTTTGAGCATCAGATAGCCTCCAGCCAGGGTTAGTATTGATCTAACGCTTCACTGGCCCTTTGTGAGAGCAGCAGCTGCTTTCGGGGGCTTTTAGATAAGCAATGCAAAGGGAATTGTTTATTCCTGCAAACCCTCTTCCAATGTTCCTACATGAAAACCATCACTTAATTCAACACTCCATCGCTCTGAAATAAAATGTCCTCTCCCTTGACACGAAGCAGCAAATAAGCATTAAAACATTTCGCCTTCGGGGTATTGGAAAAGCGCATGGTATTAGAAATCACACAGTGATAATGCAGTACTCCGGATTTTTCACTGTTTAATCATGTGCAATCTCTGGAGTGAAGCTAGAAATGAAAACACAACATGTCTCAGTATCCAGCAACTGTCTTTCCCCCTGATCACAGTCACCGAATGAGGCATTTGGAGTAGGGTGGTAAGAGGGTGGGGGGGGGGGGGGGGGGGGGGGTATACGGCTTGTGCATCTGTGTGAGGCAGACATGGCGATGAGACCCTCCCTAAGATGACTCATAGGCTGTATGGGCTGACACCAGCACCTCATTCACAGCCAATAATGAGCCATGCTAATGAGCAGGACAGCCACCCTGCATGCTCATCATTAAGCAGTCTAGTGATTCATGTCCGGCATGAAACCATCATATAGAGAGATAAGGCTGGCTGGAGCCGGCGAGTATTGAATATGAATAGACAAGAAAAAAAAAAAGGTTCAAACACTGTACTGAAGGTGACAGCATCATTTATATCAATATCACACATTTTATTATGGAATAAGCAGCAAACCAGAACAAAGTATTGAAGTAATGTTTCTATTAACTAACTGAAATGTCAGGCTGTTTCACTCGCTGCATAACGGCAATGTCCTAGAATTCAACGTGCGGTCAAATACGTGCCTGCAAATTCGATCTGTGTATGATACCATTCATCAGTTCATTTGAAATAATCTCGCCCTGCCACATAAGCGCTGATCAAAAGATCAAATACCCGTCCGATGAATCCTTCTGAGGGACCCGAAAAAAAAAACACGCTGACAGTAAAACATGCAAGTGCATGCGCCAACCTCCTGAGACTTCTGCTCCGACACATATATCTGATAAAGCTTAATCAGCACGGGGTGGTCATGATGAAGCATTTCAGCCCTATCTCTGTCTGAGAGGGAGACAGCCAGTGGGTGGCCTCTCTGCTAAAAGGATGGAATGGCAAGAGCCTTTCTATCTCTCAGCATTTCTCTCCCTCAAACCGCCTCAGTCTCCTTAGCCTTGTCTTCTTTCCCCCCCTCCTGTGCTCCTCTTTTTCTCTCTCTCCTTCTCCCCTTCAATCCTCTCTTTCTAGCCTTTCTGGCTGCCTAGGTAGAAACACTTCTTAAGCCCCAGCTGGGGAAAATAAGGTGGCTGGGTGGGGGGATGGTTTCAAAAGGGTAAGTGATTGCCCTCTAGGGGACGAAACAGAGAGAGAGAGAGAGGAAAAAAAAGAAGGACGTCTTATCACCCCAGCCTCCAATGGCACTGCTGGCTACCACCCAGAGCCACGGGGAGGAGGAGGGGGTGCAAGAGTCGCCAGCTAGATGCTATACTGCCTCTTGACACAGCAAACTCAGCAGGGAACCTTCCATCTATGCCTGGCTGTATGGGCCAAAATGTTGCCATCTAAAACGAGCGCTGTGTGCTTCATACAGTGCGTCTGGAGCATTCAACCAAATGGATAATAAATCATTTAATGTGTACTCTTATTATTATGAGACTGTATCCCAAATTCGATTTATTATCTGTCAGTGTTTAATTTAATCAAAATTCTTACCCATAGAGGTTTTTGGGGGGATAATGCGCATGTGCTCATGGAGCCCAAACACTATAAACAAGCTCCAAAAGCGGAATGTAACACTGACCTACTTCTTTCACTCAAACGCAGACATGGAAACAAGCGACGAGGAAAAGCACACCGAATAGACTAGAAGTGACAACACTTGGCCACTCAGCCATATCAGTGGAATGAAAGATGATATTAAAGTAGCGACGAGTAGTCTCCTCTAAAAAAGCATTTCCCCCCCCCCAGTTCCTTAAAATATATCCTCCTCCAGCAGACAGGCAGGCAGGCAGGCAGGCGGGCGCACCGACGCATCCAGACGCCTGCAACAGTGTCCAAGCGCCACCTTCAGTATCCAACCTAAGGGAGGAAAAAAAAAAGCAAATAATCACACAGCCTACATCTTTTTCCTTCAGACACATCTGTAAAGACCATCAGCCTATGTGCGGTGTGTTTTTTATTCTTTCACTTTCAGAAATTAGGGGGAAAACGCTCCTGTTTCGTTAGTTCTGCGCGCACTTTGGCGCATGATGTTCATCTCTTGAGCGCACGGCGCTAAGTGTGTGTTTAATATGCTTGTCTCGCCCCGACGTGTTGCCCCAGACACTGTGTACCACAAATCCCCACCTCCACTCCAATGGGGAGCTCAGGAGGTAGGAATAAAAGGGTTAAGAGGAGTCTTTGGATGGAGTCTGCTGGGCGGAGTGGAAGGGGCGTGATTGGACGGCTCTTTGTGACGCAGGGGACATGAAAAAGCTGATAACTAGTTAAGAAGGCAGTTTGTAACTCTGGAAAAAGAGTGCAGAGCTTGAGACACGCATTACGCAGGACGCGGACGAACCGGCGCAGACACCGAGAGAACGGCCGCGTTTGGCTGTTAGGACACCGCAGCGCCCGGAAACAGAGTGATTTGGAAACAGGAGGACAATGGTGCAGCACACAGACAACAGCGAGACGGACGGCAGCATGTCACGGGAGGCTACCGACTCGGAGGAGAGTGAATTTATGGCATGCAGCCCCGTCGCGATAAACCCGGACTGGTGCAAGACAGCCACCGGTCACATCAAGAGACCCATGAATGCATTTATGGTCTGGTCCAAAATCGAGCGGAGAAAGATCATGGAGCAGTCGCCGGACATGCACAACGCGGAGATTTCCAAGCGCCTCGGGAAGAGGTGGAAGATGCTTAAGGACAGCGAGAAGATCCCGTTTATCAGAGAAGCCGAGAGGCTGCGGCTAAAACACATGGCTGACTACCCCGATTACAAGTACAGACCCAAGAAAAAACCAAAGCTCGACAGTTCCAAATCATCAGCACCGTCTCCGGAGAAGTGCGGTAAAATGGCAAAGACTCCCAGCAAGAAGTGCTCGAAGATAAAGAGCAGTAAGAGCGGCTCCAAGTCCTCTCACGGCTACGCGGAGGACTGTGTGTTTCCCAGCTTAAAAGTTACAAAGACTGTGAAAAGTGAGCTGACCGATGAGGACGACGACGACGAGTACGAGGAGGACTACCGGATGAGGATTAAGGCGGGGGACGAGGAGCGCCTGAGGCCGTACAACGTAGCCAAAGTTCCCGCGAGCCCAACTTTGAGCTCCTCGGCGGAGTCCGAGGGGACGAGCATGTACGAAGAAGTGCGGAACAACAACAGACTGTTTTACAATATCAAAAACATTACCAAGCAGAGCACATTGCACGCTGCTTCCGTCTCACCAGCATCCTCCAGGTCGGTCTCCACATCCTCTTCCTCCTCCTCCAGCAGCAGCAGCTCCTCTTCCGGCGAGGACGCGGACGATTTGCTGTTTGACTTTAGTTTGAATTTCGCCCCCAGCGCCCAAGGCACGGAGCTGGGCAACCCCAATTCAGGAAACCTCTCGCTGTCTCTTGTGGATAAGGACCTGGACTCGTTCAGTGAGGGCAGCCTGGGCTCTCACTTTGAATTCCCAGACTATTGCACGCCAGAGCTCAGTGAGATGATCGCCGGGGACTGGCTGGAGGCGAACTTTTCCGATCTGGTCTTTACATACTGATTTAAGAAAAAAAAAAAAAAAGTTCTTCTAGTAATAACAGAGAAGGGAGAAATGATATTATATGTGTGTCCTGGTCAAGTTGTCCCTATAGCCCTGCCTCCTCTGGGGGTTGTCTGAGAGGGGTCCTGCATTGGAGGGGAGGTGGAGGACCAGGAGGCAAGGTGAGGTTTGAGGAATGAGATGCTTATGAAGCTGGTAGCAAAAAAAAAAAAAAAGCAAAGTCTGCAGACGTTTTTTTTCTGGCAGCATGACAGGGTTTTATGGATTTCTCCCCCCTCCCACCCCCCCCTATAGGTCTGCTTTTACTGTTCAGCTCAAACGGGCCACGAACGGGGGAAAAAACGTGAACTTCTATGCATCTTATCCTCTTTAGACAAAAAAAACAACTGCAGGGAGATGAAAAACGGACTGTGGACTGACTCAAGCAAATCTGTGAACTGACAATTGTTCAGGATGTTACTTTACAAACGGTTTATGTAATTTCTAAATGCCGCAAATGTTTGTTTGTTTGTTTTGTAACTGATTCCGTTTACCTCCTCGTTTGGACAAATTAAGCAGCCTAAACCTCAGCAGCATAGACGTGTGGGGGAAACATTTTGATACATAACAGACCTCATCTTTTTAAAAGAAAAGTAAGATATTTTCAGGCATATTTTTGTACAGTTAAAAGGGAATGTACTTACTGTGCTTTCAGTGAGTTTCAGGCACTTCTTCCCTTTATCATTTGTTTTTAGCATGCAAGGGAGTCCTGGTTTTAAGGATTAAGTTAAATTAAAACTTGCATCAAAAATGCCTTGTGATTTTAAACTAGGTTTTGTACAGTTGTAGAGCAGATTTGTTGAGTATTTGTAGACAATACAATGGCATCATGGGGAACACATACCTCAGAGCTGGAACTAGTTTCAAGATTGTATATGTACTGTAATATAGTAAAGTTAGGAGTTTATGTATATCATACTCGTGATATGTGGATGGGTCCCGATCGCAGGTGTGAAACTGGATTTTGGTATTTTTATGGCACATACTGTTTTTCGCCCCTCTCATTTTTTTGTGCAATATATACTCTTAAGATACAGACCATCAACAATTGTAGCAAGTGATGGAAACACAGACGTGTGCACTGTCAACATCATTTCATGTTATGATGCTGAAAGCCTGTCCAGGGAGTAAAAAAAGAAAACAAATCAGCTGGAACTGATACAAAACATTTGAATATGGCCTGTGGTGTGATGCATACAATAGGAACAGATATCAATATCACACATTGAATGTTATTTGACATACGATTGGATATTGGACCAGTTGAAATCTGACTGCAAATTGCAAGTCTGCAAAAAAGGGCATAGTCTGCTACCGTGGTGGTCTGGCATTAGTTGAACAAGCAAGCAAAAAAGAACATTCCATAGTCCTGTTTCATGAAATGAAACTTTATTTTAAAAACTGAAGACTGCCTTCTTTTTTTTAAGACATAAACCATAAACCTGTATTTTTTATTTCTTGCACTTAAAAAAAAGCAGATATTGTTTATTTTTATGTGGGATCTCACATATGAAGTCTGTTTGATAAAAGGGTTTTGGAATATGACCTAATTATATGCCAAGACATTTTGTGGGAAGTTCTGGGCAGTAGTTATTTCACATTCCAAAGTGTGACTCTGTCTTTGACTCATCTTTTAATAAATAAGTACCTACCACCATCGACTGTCCCTTCAGTTTGTGAATATGTACACAAATGTGTTATTTGTTGCGTTGCAAAAAGGATGTGATGTCAGAGTGATGCCTATTTTGTATGTAGGCTGAAACTCTGAAATGGATGGGCTCAAACTAACATGTGAATTCACATTTAATAAAAAGGAAAAAACGGAAACTTGTAAACTGCAGTGTGGAAATGCTTTGCTGTTGCTGTTCTGCTGACTTCACAAGCGCATCCGTTTAAAAATGGGACACTGCGGCTTTAAGAAATTGAATTGCCCGCGTGCCTGCGCTGAGCGCTGTGATTGGTGGGCTCGCTGGTCCCCTTGGAGACGGAGCTGGAAACAGGAGCCGCTCCTCTCAGCGTGTGGGAGCTCTCAGTCTGTCTGGCTTCCATTCAGAAAAGTAGCACCATGCTTAGAACAGAAAGGCTGGAGAGCTGCGAGCACAGAGAGACGAAATAATGTATAAATTTGACACATGGGAATAAACCTATTCCAGGTGGATGCTGTTAAATCTATAAAAATAGAAGTCGGATCTTTATTAGAGCTGTGATTCAAATGTGGAAATAATAATCCTTCTAAATGTCCCTGGTTATGTTGCACAGGGGCAGTAGGTCAGTGTGACAAGTAAAGACGGTTTAAAATAATTACTCCCATGGCTCTTAGTCACAGTCTTTGAGTACCACAGCTCCTCTCCCTAACCACCTGATTTCCTCCTGGTGTTTTGGCAAGGAAATTAGCTCATAGTTGAGAAACCAGCAAGTACAGAGATCCCCTGAATATACTGGGATAAAAATAAAATAGAATAAACATGAGATTTAAAAGTAGCCAGATTCATTCTGAAATAAAATGCAATTCTACATCATCTTTCGTCATGATAGCTCAAAGCTACTGTTAACTGGAAAAGATAGTGCAGCACATTTCAGCCTCACGTGACGTCATCAATTTACAGAATACTTGTAACTCTCAGTGATTGCATCTTTGGTGAGTGGCCCCCTGTTTCTCGAGAGGACGGCAGATGCATCCTTTTGTCTCCTCCGAGGCGTGGCTAGACGGGTCCACCTTCAACAGATCATACGAGCCACAGGCCCCGGCCACTCAGAGATTTGTGTTCATTACAGCAATAGAATCTAATGATGAATATTTGCCATGCACGACTGCGCAGGTACTAGCCCCCCTATTAAGTCAGTTTGCAAATCTGTAATAAAACATTTATCTAGCTATTACTTTACCTGACCTATTGGTCAAAGTTGCTAATGGGTTCCTGGGCTATTCCCAGTAGAATCTCAACATTGATTTTGTGTTGCTTTGAAATATCTGCTCAGGGCTAATGCCACTGGTACATGTTGAAATGAAATTAGTGACCCGTTGAAATTTCCTTCTATTTCCTCCTTGAATAAATAAAGTAATGTCGCGAATGCTCAGGGGATGCTGAGGGAGACAAACCGTCGTCCCATGAATGCGGCGCGAGGGGCAACAAAAGAAAGTAATTTCCCCATCCGTTTAATTTTTAAATAATTCATATGACTCTGGATGTCACAGTCAAATGATGTCACCTATATAACGACCCCTGCCACGTAAGTAAGAACTGAAGGCTGCCTGTTGTCATGTTGCTTAAATCTAAGAGGTGTCAACGCCATCTCGGTGCTCTAATGCAAAAATTCCTCTGTCTCATTCTCCTGACACCAAATCCAGTCCTAATAAAGCCTGCTACGATTTCCCCACACCTCTTTTTTTTCCTCCTCACCCAATCTCACCCAGTGAGCTCAGTTGCATTACATCATTGCTCAGCCTGTGCCGCTGCGCAGTACGATTCCATGTTGTTTCATCATTGATCCACATGTGCTGCTCTTCTCCCCGCGGGAGGCTGTCTAATATTACCACGGGAATACTGATATATGCTCTCCATGCTTCAGGTCTCATAACGACAATAACAACACGGCTCGCCTAAATTTAAACCTGTTTATTGTCTCTTAATTGACAAGTGGGCTGAATTTATAGTACCTGCTCTACATCTGCTGTCTGCGACGGGGACGGGCGCTGACAGTCCGAGCAATCCGCTCTCCTGCTCTGTTATACAAGCATGTCATGCTGTGAGACGCTGCCAGATCCCAAAAGCGGCGGATTGAAATGACACATCAACAGTTGCTTCCCCCCCGTGCAACAGCAAGTCCTGCGATATGACCTAAGCAGCTAAGAAGGTACTGAATCATGTGTAATCTTATGAATCCATATTGAGGAAAACGACATGTTTATTTCTTGGATGCCTGTCGACCCATCTTAGATATAATGACCTCATAGGTTCTCGTTGCTAATGCTGTGCAGTCCCCTTGCTGATAGTCAGAGGGAATTTGTCTGTAAAATTGCCTGCCTGAGCAACAGTCCAGTCCCTGTGTCCTCTGCTCCAGTCTTGGCCTGGGGCGACTCCTGCTGCTGTTGATGGCTATCCATTTGCTCTGCCCTCCCTGTGTATGGGAGGGAGGCAGAGAGGGAGCATCAGCCCCATCTGCTGCACTGATATTTACTATCCCTTCACATTTGTGAGAAAGGGGTGGCGGGGGTGGCAAAGACCCAATTCCCTCATGGTGTTTGAGCCGTCTGGTAGATCCACACACATGTGCACACGCATATTGCAAAAAGGGAGCGAACGAGAGGGAGATAAGAGGCGAATGAGTTCAACTTCATGCAGCCTGGATGCAAAACGCCACAACTGATAATGAGTTTCGCACCAACTTGCATTGGTCTGCTAATTTTTTCCATTCACAACATCGGTTTGCATTATTTAGCAAAAGGCAATGAAGAAAAGGAAGTGTGGTGGAGCTGCAGCGCTGACAACAAGACACAGCGGGCTGTCTCGAGTTGTTAAAGCTGGCAATGCAATTGTCTCTCCGACACAGAAACAAACAAGTCAATCACTCTTCCCGGGAATATATTCTGACACATGGTGAGGTCTCTTTTTGGAGAAGGTCACTTCTTCTTTTTTTTTTTCGGGGAGCTGCGGGAGGTCGTGCATCAGTCATGTGAATTATCTGTGCAGAAGGCAGGTTGCACACCTGCTTCTCGTTCCAGCTCTGAGTGATCATATTAATTAAATTGAGTCTCTGGGACGACATTGTGCAGTTTTTTTTTTTTTGGGGAGCTCAATATGCGCTAGGTGAACCTTCTGGATTCACCACTGCGTGTATGAGACCAAATAAATCCATTTCAGCAATGCCTCAGTAATGATCCCGATGCAATTAGAGCTAACTTGTAATGACATCTAGCTGTGTTTAGAGAGCAATCACACAGGTTTGTTGGACTGATTGTAGTCAGATTGCGATTTTATATCACCTTGATTAGTGTTAATTGTGACTCGGCTGAACATTTATCTTAAAGCTTTACAGCTGCAGGAGCCCCTTTGCTCTCCGAGGGCAGACGCCCAGTGGATGCAGCGGCAAGCTTATGTCAACATTTGAATCCAATTTAGAGTATGAGTGCATTTTTATTAACTTCCACACATTTTTGTTTATTCTTTTTATTGCTTCAGCTGATTCACTGGTCTGAATGTGTTTATAATATATTTGTTGACTAGATAATGTTTTTGCCCTCTAATCAAATGGAATGGATATTGGTGTATTATTAGAGCTTAGTGGCCTCTTATTGCATGTGTGTATCTGCTGAGGAAAGTCTGTTTGGCTTCCTGCCCAGATGCATGGATTTAAGACCACAGCACAACCCCCCCCTCCCCCGTTTTTTGGGATTGTGTGTGTGTGTGCGTATGGCTTGTTTGTCTGTGAGTTTATAGGCCTTTTAGCTTGTTGTTGGACTAGTGAGGTGCATAAACTTAAAATAAATCAAGGTAGCTGCTTAATGTTGTTCTAACTGCTGACTAATAAAGTCATTTGGAGAGTGCAAGCTGTGGTCACGGCACATGTAACAACTTATTTTAGCGGGGGGGAAAAAAAACACATTTAAGCAAAGGTGTATTTTCTATTTTACATGACCACCTTGGATTTAAGTAAAGCAGTTTGAAAACTGCAGCTCACAGGGAGCTCATGCAATTTCCCCCTAAAGCTAGAGCAGAGCCAGCAGTTGGTCATTCATATGCATCTGAAATCTAATACTCTGCTGCTGTTCCCCTCGGTGGCCCCACCTTTCCTGACTCACCAGTGAACCTCGACTTCACCAAGGCACCCTGACCATTGTACACCTCGTTCTTCCTTCTTTTTTTTTTCTCCTTTTTTCTTCCCTCCCCCCCTCTCTCTTGCATGTTACCCAGGTTACACCGGCAGGGTATCCCCTCACAGTTAGACCCGACACAGGGTTTCATTTGATAGTCTTTGCTGCTTCAGTAAATAATTAGCACACTGAATCCTCCGGGCCCTACAGGAAGCATGGCTTGCTTACCATGATTGCTATCCGGCATTGGTTTTTGATAGCAGGCCTCCTGCCTTCTCCTCAACAGCCTATGTTAAAAAAAACACAGTTTCTTCAACCATTAACTTTGAATGTGGACACAGCAAAATAAGATCTGATTCAAATTTTCTGATCAACATATTTTTTTAGGTGAATTTCCGAGTTTGGTCATTGAGACGTTTAACAATCCTGCAACAAATTACACAGATGTTGGATGATGGATGGTTGACCTCAGCAGAAGAGACACTCAGATAAAGTAATGCCCCCTCGCCGGATTGCATCTATAAAATTACAACTCCTGCCAAAAAGTCCATTAACTGCATGTAGATTTTAATGGATCTGTTGAACAGACACAACTTCAGATGTTATTTTCAGAGAAGGATATGCTAAATGAGAATGTGCCAGGACCTGAGTGGGACTTGAAAAAAAAAAAAAAAAAACTTCCCGCCCCCAATGCCCTCCAGTGCAAGTTGAACCCAAAAGAGGGCAAAGCGAATCGCACTGTTGAATAATTCATATGTATCATAATATCCATTATGGAGAAATGTTCTACTCATGAAAATTCAGCAAACCAAAAGTTAAAGATTACCAGGGAATAAGCAAGTGCATCTGTATTTTTTTGTTGCCAGCTCCCATCTCCTCCTAACAGGATTTGTAAGTTGATTGCATTGGCGCCCAAGTGTTCCCATCACAACACAGACGGTCAGGCCCAGACTGGAGGTGCATGTGGCCTGGTCAAGGCATCAAGGAACACAGTGTGGAGACACATTTTCCATGCTACTGGCACAGATACGGTGCCCACAGCCTCTGTGGGAGGTTCTGGGTGATTGTAGATTGTTTGTAGCCTGTGGGGATTGGAGTTATAGAGTCTGAAGAGATGTGACATGAAGCCTCACTCCTCTACCAGTGATACACGCAAACACCACTCACACACACACACACACACACTCGCCTTCGCTCTCTGCTTCTCTCCTGGCTGGTCAGAGTTATTCATTTCGTTGAGCACCTCTGCCGCCAGCAGAGAAATGCTGTCGCTGGGTCATTACAAATCCCCGCAGGCGGTTGAGAATGTCCTCACAGATACAGGACAAACGCAGGGGCCTGCATGCTGCTGCCTGCATGCTGCTGTTTCATGGTGTTTTCGGAGTGACCTACATTTCCCTGCTTCAAATATTTTACATTCTACCTGATGAAATCATGGAATCGCTAATCCAAGACCAAACAGAATGGGGTTATTTTGGATGACTAAAAAAAAAAAAAAATCACAATAACACTGTGGCGAATTTATTCAACACATTCCGAAATCACATCCCGGTTTTATTCTGGAACATTTAAAAAAATCATGCTTGGCATTATATGAAACATAAGTGTGTGATGATGCTGCGGTTTTGCATGGATGATAAATACACACTATATTATGATGGATATTAGGTATTATGTTTGTTTTTTTTGCTTTATTCTTTGCCAACACCATAAAGTCATATTTCAGGGGATTTGAATATATAATGAAATTAGGAATTAATTAGAGCTCATAATCGCACATAGACATCACATGCATGTATGCCGTGTTTTGAATAAATATTTAATCGGCATTACATTGTTCATAACAGACTATTAGATTAAATACTGGGTCCGTGATTTATGGAACCCGGCCTGCTCCCGTACATGCTTGTGTCTGTATGCGGCTCACCTCTTTGACAGGATGGTCATAAGCTATTTTCACCGAGTGGTGAGATGAGGGACACGACTGTGATCAGAAGAAGACAGCTCATTGATTTTCAAAACCACACATTACGCTGCAAATATATATATAAAGGGAGCTGCCTGCATAGCCTGTGGTATGCACAGCATGATTTAAACATACTAAGGCCATGTTTAAGCCTCAAGCTAACACACTTTAACTAGGAAAAACAAGGTGTAACTGCCAACAACCAGGAATCATTGAGGGGAAAGAAAAAAAAAAATCTAAAAGTGCATCGAGGGAAGAAGACAGAGCAATCCGAGAAATTGTGCCACTGTGATTAGATGAATTATTAAACTCCCCTTTACAGATTTCTTAATTAGAAAGGGTAATACAGTAATTAACATGGGGACCAGCTGGCTGGTACAGTATATTACTGAAACATACAATCCTATTTCCAGGATTACTGTGACCTGCAAAGTTCCCTCCTCATAAAAACTCACTAATAATCCCATTAGGTCTTACTACAGAAACTATACTCATCTTTTAAGCACCGGCTCAAACCGTGTAATTGCTGTGCATTTAAAGCAATTTGGTCGGTGGCGGCAGAAACCTGCTTAGTGCTGAAAAGTTAATGACACTGAAAGCCGATACTATAGGCTGACAACTTAGCCTATCGTTTGACAGAATTTGTCATTACGGTTCTTAACAGAAACACTGATGGATTTTACATTTTCCACGTGTGCTCCTGTCTGTTCGAAGGCAGTTTGAATGCAAAGAAATGACACTATCAGACCGTTTCAGGCGTGATAGTGATAGATTTTAAGTCTGCGCGATGCAAACATGGATCGCAGAGACTCGCTGTCCATGAAGGTAAACACGTTGAGGACTTGACAGTGAGTGGCAATAAAGATGTGTCCAAATTTGTTTGAAGAGAGAGACACAAGGCATCAAAGTGACGGAATGGCGACAATACGAGATTTAGCTGTTTTTGTCCAATTTCAATCAGGCAGTCAGTTTGTTCCTGTCATGACAGAGTCCCCTAGCACATTGGAATTGCGTGACTGATATCTCATACACTACATTTCACACTTCTGTGCACCCTAGAATCCAACCTGCCCAATCCTATCACCCCCCCAACACACACACACACACACACACACACGCACACACACACACACACACACACACACACACACACACACACACACACACACACACACACACACACACACACACACACACACCAGGGACACACACACACACACACACAAACACATACACACACCCACACACACACAAACACACACACACACACACACACTCACACACACACACACACACACACACACACACACACACACACACAGACAAACACACACAGACACACATACACACAAACACACACAGACACAAACACACACACACACAGACAAGCACAGACAGACACACATACACACAAACACA
>CAAKHC010015782.1:0-12955 GCA_901007825.1 Macroramphosus scolopax | reverse complement strand
GTTGGGAGGGACACCGTAGGCCTCAAGGATCCTCATCATCTTGCCTCTGTGTATTGAATCAAACGCCTTTTTGAAATCAATAAAGCAGAGAACCGCTGTCAGGTTGTTCTTCTTCACCTCCTGGATGATCCTCCTTAAGGCCAAGATCTGGGTTACGGTGGTCCTTCCCTTCCTAAAGCCGTTTTGGTTCCCTCTCATGCGGGGGTCGATAGCGCCCCTTATCCGGTTTAGTATCATGCGGTTGTAATCTTTGCGATGATACATGTCAGGCTGATGCCACGGTAATTATCCGGCTTTGAGAGATCTCCAGACTTTGGCACTGGGATGATGTTTGAGAGGGACCACACGTCAGGCTTGTGGTCTTTCAGCAGAGCAAGGTTGCACATCTCCAGGATGATGTTGTCGAAGTCGCAGTTCTTAAGGACCTCAGGAGGAATGCCGTCTGGGCCAGCACTTTTCCCCTGCTTCAGAGTGGATTTGACTCTGGTGAGCTCCTCAACTGTAAAGGGGCCGTCGTCAATATTGAGGTTTGTGAGGACTGCAGGTATTTCATCCTCCGCTCCATCCACCGGCGGGTGTGAGCCTAGGAGGTTCCGGAAGTGTGTGAACCACGAGGTCACTCTCTCTTCCGGGCTGTTGCCTGCTATTTGGCCCTCCTTCGACCGTTTTCTCCCACTCATCTCGTTAATGACCCTCCATGCCTCCCCATACCGTTGTTCACCCTGAGCTGCCTCCACTCTGTGTGCCTTTTCCATCAGCTCCTCCCCCATGATCTTGTCGTACGTACTGAAGAGATGTTGTTTGGCTTCGTTCAGTACATCACGGCTCTCCTCGGTCCCCTCGCGGTTGAAGTTTTGGCGCGCTTCCTCCGCTTCCTTGCGTGCCGCCACTACCTCCGGGTGCTTGGACCTCAGGGGGGGTTTGATCCTCTCCATCACTGGCACACACACCCCGGCAGCCTCCACGTTTGCCTCCACAAACCGCACGTACATTGCATTGGGGTCCTCCTCCTCACCCAGTAGCTTGAAGCGATTTCTCACCTCTACTGCATACCGGGCTTGGAGGTCCGGACTTGTCGAGAGGGCCTTCCAGTCGTGATGTTTCCTCGGGCTAGGCTTGGGGACTCTGAGGCTCAGTCTCACCTTCATGGAAACCACTCGATGGTCTGAGCCCACAGAGTTGAACGTGCCGTAAGGTTCCGGTTCAAGATGGAATTTCTCCACTTGCGCCTTACTAGGATGTAGTCAAGTTGACGTAGCATCCCAGTAGCCCGGTCCTGGAAGGTCCATCTCTTCCCAACCTTCTTTTGGAACAGGGTGTTCGCCGCCAGCAGCTCCTGCTCCAGCAGAAGGTCTGCAAGGTGTTTGCCGTTACGGTTTGTGGAGTCGTGGTATGTAACTGGTGCTTCTGCTGGCCCCAGCCTAGCGTTGAAGTCACCCAGGACTGCCAGGAAGTTGTGTGCCGGGACTTCACGGATCGCTGCTCCAAGGTCCCCATAGAACGTCTCCACTTCCTCCACTGGAGCCACGTTGGTAGGTGAGTACACGACCATGACAGATGTTACTGGGTTGCCATCGAAATCAGCAATGAGGATCCTCTCCGTATGCTGGTACACTCTACGGAGAGCCTTTCGTGCCCGTGGACTCAGCAGCAGCCCTACTCCACCTGTAGCAGCCTGCGCCTCGTTTCGCCATGCAGACGAGGTGACAAACGAGCACCTCCCCACTCTGTGATATTCGATGGCATCATTACCGTGCACCCTCCTGTGCTCCTGGACTCCCAGGATCTCCACTCCCCTTTCCTCGGCACAGTGTGCAAGCTCTGCCAGCCTTGCATCCTCCCTCACTGTGTTTGCGTTGAAGGTTCCCATAATAAATGGTCTCCGACAACGCAAGAGTGCATTAGACCGTGTGCTGTAGTCAGACGCAACCCTCCCTTGCGGGTTTAAGGTTGCGTCGTCATACTGCCCCCCGGAGGGGGGGCCAGCACTACGGTCTGCCGCGAGGTTCCTGCGGACTCCCGCCGCTGGAAGTATAGGGTTTGGGTTAGTCGTACTCTCCATATTTGGCCTTTCAATGCGAGGTTAAGAGCTGTGGGTCGCAAGTCCTCACAGCTCTACTTTGGCCATCCTAGGAATCAGCCCTTGTCAGCCCTTCACCCCGGAACCTTCAGGTGGTTTACGGTCCGGGGTCAGGCGCAAGCAGCGCCTGTGGTTTTGGTTCGGAGTGACCTTCTCCTAGATGGGTTGCCTACCATGGCCGAGCCCCATCTGCCCACTATTTACCCATAGCTGGGACAGTGGTTGAGAGGCGCCAGGGCGTGTCCACACACCGGTGGGCCTGCACGCCTTCTCTCTGGGGCCCACTGCTGCTCCGAGATCCCCTACAGTTTAGCCTGGGACCGCGAGGTACCCAGTTACCATGCGTGGCCACGTGGAGGCACTGCAGGAGTCTTGACGGTGGAGAGGCTGTGTACCGGCAGGAGGAGGCTTACGCACTCGGCTCCTCTTTTCACCCCCTATACAGAGGGCTAGCCAGCGGCAGCAGCTGAAAGCAGAAAGTAGCAAGCAGAAGCAGCATGCAGCATGCACTAGCTACAAGCCCCTCTACCCCAGTTCTACTGCACTTCGCATCACACACGCCCTGTGCACAGTGATTCTGTGCACACACACACACTATAATCACATACTATACTATAATCGATGTCTCAATTCAGGGGCGCCGTGAAGGCCGAACCGAGTTGTGTAGAGTCGGATGGCCTCGTCCACCAGCTGTTTCCCGTCTTTACTCTTCCATCACGACATGACGCTCACGTCGCTTAGCAACTTTGAGAGCTGCAGTCGAGTACGAGGAGACAGCGAGTAGAAAGTGAGGCAGAAATTTCAATTTTATAATTCTGCCCAACCATATTACAAATATTACATGGACACATTTTATACAGTTTAATATCATATATATATATATAAAATTGTTTGTGTGAAGTAAAAGCTGCAGACTCCTTGCAATGCAACAATGCAATAACTGACAGACACGGACGTTAGGCTGCATGTGAGTGCAGTTTGTTTGAGCACATGCACGCATATGTGCAGGTTGTTGTCGGAGGGAGCCGCGGAGAGCTCCCGTCTGTTTTCCACCATCACACTGTGAATGTCTGAACCACAATTCCACAGGTCATCTCGTGCAGATGGCACCGCAGCCTACAAGCCCTCTGTCTGGGGGGAGGAACTCAGTGTTCCCCCCCCCCCATGACCTGGAGCTCAGACTTGGAGCTGCTCGGTGCCGGGATGGTCGACGGTGTGAAAGTGTGGGATTGTTGCTCATATGCATCCAACCATACACACACACACACACGCACACACACACACACACACACACACACCACAGAGTCCGTCTTCCAACACTTCAGGGGACATTACATTCACTCACGTTCAATTCCCGGAGAGCGCCGGGCTCGTCCTCCCCCAGATTTCCCGGCCTACTGCTATGATGTTAGGACCTCGTTTTGTCCTCAGTTCAACCTATCCACCTTCTGTCGTTTCCTTGTCTGGAACAGCCCTGCACGGTCGGACGTCTCTCCATCCAAAGTGTGAGTTTGGCGAGGACGACATGCTGCTCAGTCAACTGTCAGGAGTCCCCTGTGCCAGACGAGAGGCTGATCTAAAGGGGACTAATAACCGTCGAAGAACCACATCTTTTCTTCTGTTCTTGGTGTCTCCAATGTTACTATATTGTACCAAGTGCAGGTTTCACCTTGAGACCTTCACTTGCTCAGCCTGAGAAGCTGCTGGTGCAGACGTGCTAAATTTCCCTTGGAGAAAAAAACCTTTCTTAGTGAGAGAAAATCGAGTGGAATATTGACCTCAGCAGAAGAGCTATACATCGAGCCGACTTCACACCAGAACTGTTCGTCTATTATTCATTTCATCAGTGACTTGCACAGGTGTGAGAGGTCAACTACATATACCGTGTGAGAAACTCAGCACAGACTTTCACTTCAAGGGGGACTCATCTCTCTCCGTTTGGAAAAAAAAAACAAGTCAAGCTCGGGTGTCTGACGACCGTATGGAAAAGTACCGGGACTATTTGAAAGGGTCTTTGAATGTCGGAGGCGCCGCTTATACCATCAGAGGGAAGCTGCTCAGCTTTAAAGACACTTCACTTGGTCAGCAAATTATTGTTAATGCACCCTGCAAACCGGCAAACATTGATCTCAGAGTGTTTACCTTTAACACAGTACACGCCTCACGTTGTCATCAGCACATAGTGCATGCATGGGTATGGAAACTAGCATGCACACATAAGGAATGCCGTGCAGGAGTGTTTTAAAATCAATAAGAAATGAATGTGCTTTGTGAGTTTATTACCACAATAATACAAAAGACTGTTGGGTGAGTAGACGGGATGCAATAAAACAGTGTGTGAGGTTCTGAATACTGAGTTAAAGAAAGCGACTTCCTGTCACCACTAGGTGGTGCTATGTCTGATATATTATAGTTTTATATTATAGTATAGTTGATGACGGTCCGACCATCCGGAGCCGATTTATAGCTGATTGATTTCTGATGGCGACTGATCAATATTGATGGCGCCGTAACGTCCAGGCCGTGTGAGGAACACTCAAACGCTTCGCGATTTAACGTCGCCAAACCCTCTTTTTGTACCAGACCTAGTTTGAAGATGATTCACTGAGATTCACCCTGGGAGGAGTTAAGGTGAAGGTCGTCAAATAAGCGATTCATTTTGGATAAGAATAATTCCGAGAAATCCAAAAGGGCCTCACACCAGCTGGAGGAATGATGGAGCAGCCAGGTAGCGGTGGAGCAAAGACAGAAGTTGAGCATCAGACCTGCTGTTCATCGAAGCCTTCGCAGCCACACAGATTACCTGGGTTTAACTGTCAGGCTCCATCAATGCAAAACAACTGAAAAAAAAACCAAGGAAAGGGTTAAAAAGTGTTTCTCCTTTTATTTTTAGATTGCACCCCTGATCCGAGTCATAAGGAGCAGCTCCCTGTGTCTGTCAGGATGATGCTACTAGCAGACAAATTAAAGAAGATCTCACGGGCTTCTTCTGGGCAGACGAGTCAAGAGGGGGAAGTTTGGCACCTATAAAAAAAAAAAAGGCTGGATGAGCTTATCGTCCCAGTTGAGGACTGCAGACACGAGTCCTATGGCAACGGTTCCCGTAAGAAGAGAGAGAATAAAGACAAGGCTGCTTCAAATAAACAACTTTGTTGTGCCAGGCGGTTGTGGCTTATTTAGTGCCCTCGGTTACAGCAGGCTCTCTTTTTTTTGATCTTTTCGAAAAATGTGAATAAATAAACTATTAACCTGAACACTGTGGTCTTTCATTTTTTAAATCAAGGCTGAAAATCACACATTTCTTCACTGTTTCATAAGCAACAGGGAAGCAGTGAAGAACACGGGGTGAAGGACCCCTGCACCTGGAGCACAGGTCGGGAGAGAGAGGGAGTCGGTTGTTACCGAGAACCCTGAGAGCACACACACACAACATTTGCTGCCCTGAACAACTGCCTAAATAACCCAATAACCAGCCTTTGATGGAACAGATTCTGCAGCTGCTGCTGAATGTAGATTTTCTCAAACTTGCTCAAACTCATTCAAACCGGAGATCTAGTATGACGCAAGAGTGTCTCATCGGACTTCAGTACATCTCATGTGGACTCACCACAGCCGTCTTCTGATGATGATGCAACGGATGACTTCGCTTCACGGCTGTTACTGTTCTTTTGTGTGCCTGCGTGCGTGTGTGTGAGTGTATGAAGACGACGTATCGTGGGTGGATTCGGCTGCAGAGCGTCAGTCAACAGCTAAAATCTCGCCGAGGGCACCGAAGTGGTCGGAGCTCCGCACCCTCCAGACAGATTAGTATTTATGCACCTTTTTTTTTTAAACGTTGATGAATTTCAGCTGCCAACACACACGTTTAACTGTATTATTGCATCTCTGCTTGGGTGTTTACAGTAAAGCACTCTTAAGTGGGAGGGAACAGGAAGCGAATTACTCAGCGAGAAATGTGCTACAAGAGGGTACAGAAGCAAAACAGATTGATTTTCTCAAACACACTCACACACACACATACGAGGAAATCCTATCTGTGTAACAATGATTGCCCACTTTTCCTCCCTTTAATCTCTCTCTGTCCACCCCCCCACCCCCCCTGCATTCCTGTGGCTTGCTTTAAACTGAGGATCCCGATACACCCCTGTCAAGAAGACCCTCATTATGCCGGCTGTGCTTGTTTACAGGGGGACCAGACATAGGCGGCCTATAGCAGCCCCGGTATGATACCTCGGAGAGGCTGCCAGCCCTCTGGGAGTCACACCTGTTGCCCAGCTCTGTTTCTGCTCTGTGGCTCCCTCTACTGTTACTGCCTAAACAGAAATTGCATCCCCAATGAACCCCCCTCGTTCTCACATTCATCAAAACTCCTCACAAAGGAGCGAACGTCCCCATCAGTGTGTCGTGTGTGTGTAGCCCGTACGAGCTCATCACTGTTGACAGCAGTCGCTGACAGTCGAGGTGAGCTACGCCCGTTTGGAGCTCCTCTACTTCACTAACTACCAAGCCTACACTCCTCTCACACGGATCTTCTTCAGCTCCTACGGATCCAAGGTCTCTCCTGAGCGCCGTCCAGCCTTGATGTTCAGCTCTCCAATGGTGAACAATGACGGTGCTCAGCATGGATAAGGAGGTCTAGTCTTCTGGCTCAATACCAGGGGATGACAGCCTACCGTCATCGAGGAATAAATATAAAATTCAGACACCACAGTGGCTAAATCTCAAGCAGATATAACCCCCTATTTTAAGCTTGCTACAAAAGAAGAGGTGTATAAACACCGGTGCTGCTAATTTGTTCCCTCTCTGTCAATAAAACGGATTTCAGTGGGCCAACGACCAACTAGAGGCGATGGATGAGATATTCCAGCTGGATGAGGCCCCCCCGACACGTCGGTGTTCACAGGATTATAAAGGGAAAGGAAAATGATCCTTTGTTAAAGGTTAACTGTTAAGAAGAGACCATCAGAAGATGATGGATTGACAGACGTCAGGAGACAGATGTGAGGTGGTTGACGTGGCGACGGCCCGTGATTGATGGGCGTAAAAGTGTAACTGATGTGTTTGACAGGTTGGTTGCGGCGGTGGAGGATGTGCAGGGGGTATCGCTGGTCACCCTGCCAATACTTCACGAGTACAGTACGACCGCCTGCTCACTCACTTCCCTGTTGACCCATTGACACAAATACGCAGACATAAATAACTTCAGCGGACAGAGTTCTCCTTTGTGTCCGGATACAAACAGCAGCCGCTCAACTGCATCAATGGCAACACTTACACCAATTAGCCAAGCAAGATGAGAGTCCTAGAGCTGCAGGAGAGCGTCCTTAAACACCAGCACGGGTTAAGATGACCATTAAAGACATCAGCAAGAGAATTAATAACCGGAATCATCATTTCTTCTATGAGCGCTTGGGAGACACTCAATAGGCATTTCCATTTATATTAGCTGTTTTGCTCTGATCCGACACCGGTGCTCAAAATAGTCCAAAGGAAAGACTCGCAGTGATGCAAATAGGATTAGCAAGATACAAATCTCTGTGTCCCGAAATCACAATTACAATAATTTATTCCTGTGGGAATGCACACAAGAGGTAAGCACTTTTTTTTTTTTTTTGTCACACATTTTCCTCTGCGGGAAAAAAAAAAGCACATGAACAAAAAAAAAAACGAGTAAAAAAAATCGTCTTTATATAGACGTCTGACGTGAGTGTGCTATGTGAATATTTCCAAGCATAATGTGCGTATTTCTGTCAGGATTCTTCTCCATCTCAGTAAAACTCTGTAATTACATCCCAACAGAGGGAGGAATTAAACTCAGTTTCATCTATTGGGATGATGAATATGACAGCGTACGGTGATGTAGACTTCATGTCTGGAGACAAACACATATAAATCCCCACCTGCGATGGCGCTGCTCTGAAGGCTGTGTAATTAAACACTGTTATATGAGAAAGTGAATTAATCTATAGTCTGTGAATGTGCCATCAGGATACGGTTGATGGCAGGCGGTGTTAGAGAGAGGATGATTTAGCTGATGAGGCAAGTCATATAAAACCTGGGGGACTCAGTCCACGGCACAGAAATGGAGGATAATTCGCAAGCTTCCTAAATGATGCCGCGTTATCCGTCGTGTGTCATATTGATGGAACAAAGAAAGACACAAAGTCACGACTGACGTGTCACAGACTCTGGATTTACGTCCTGACCCACGAGACGGTGGCTTCACGTGATTTAACTCACTTGCCACCGTGGGAAGTGACAACTCACGATGGTCCTTGAATGCAACACTCGTATATCTCAGAATGGATCAGGAAACACAGAAACTATCTGAGCAAAGGTCCAAAACTCTGTGGAAGTTTTTGCAAAGTGTTTCTGTGTTGAGCCCCTTGAAGGGAAGACATTTTGCAACACAATGTGTATGTGGTCATGTCGTCATCTTTGCCGCTGTTTCCTCGCCTCTATCAAATACTGAGCGCCGTCAGCAGGAGTGTGCATTGTGTCACATGTATATTTGTAGCCGTGCATCCTCTTGTGCCCACTAATAGAACATCAGACACAAACAAAGCAAGGATCCGCTCAATAAAACATTGCTCATTACCACTATGTGGATCAAAGCTCCAGCGGGTACCTGCACAAACAAACTGTAATTATTAGCAGCTGGACTTCAGGGACGGCAGTAATGTTCTGTTGGTCCGGTCAAAAATACTTCACAGCTATGGTGTTATTGCAGGAAGCAGCGGGGCTGCGTCCTCCGTTCTGCTGAAAACAGGCAAGGCTAATTAAAAGATGATGGATCATGTGCTCCAAAATGTACTTTATCTATAATATATACAGTATAGATAACCCTGTGACCAATAGACAGTTGGCCTTGATGGTTTAAGTTATAGTTTTGATCTGCAAATACTGCTGAAGGGGATCCAAGCCTGTACTTTTACCTTCAGCCGGTCTTGTGAGACGGGTGGATTTAGGTCAAGCAACGAATTTTGGGCACCAATAAGGACTCTCAGCAAGTGTGACTCACCAATTATCACTCACCTTTATTCCTACCCGAGAGCCAACCAAGATGATAAGCCACTGTTGATTGTTGATTTTCGAAAAAAAGCACAATATCATTGACTTTTTGATCGTAGTATTAACTTGGAAAAGACATACATGAATGGAATGATTAATAAATAAAAAATTCAAATGAATTATTTGGTTAGATTTACACATATTTGCATCTGCATGAATGTCTGTGCGTGCTCTTGTCAGCAGGCTGGAGACCTCTGGGAGCCAATTAGAGTGGAACGCTACATATGACGAAAGAGACTCGGCTTGGTCCTGCCCACTCATCTCTGCCTTGTACCCCCCTGGCTTGATAGTCAAACAGAGGTTTAATAAGAGAGGTGTCTGGCAACTCTCATCTCCTCTCAGACACACAGGAAGCCCAGCGGTCACAGAGTTTGGGTTTAGATGAGGTCAGTGCCCCTGTGGGCTCCGCTGAAAAGAGGAGGCAGTGAAATAAATGGACAAGAGAACCAGTTCCTGAGCCGGAGCCTGGTGTGTATCTGGAAATATTATATAGCAGAATATGGGATGAGATTGCAGATCAAATGTATCCTCCATACCTGGATGTCGGACCGATCTCCCCCAGGAGGGAATGTCAGACCTTTCTGCTCTCGCCTGGTGAAACTTATTGCAGCGCACATACAATCTGTTGCAATTAAATGTACAGACAACAGAGGAAACCTGCAAGTTGTAATAAGAGGAGGAAAGAGAGACATCTGGGGTTCCTTCCTGCAATGGCAGATAATGGACATGTACTTCCAGTCCATCTGTGATATATGTTACAGCTATGGCGACATGACAGCAAGCACGTTTTAAGCAAAATGCCATTTTAATTCTGTTTTTTTTTTTTTTTTCAAATTAGTCCCTTTAGTCAGAAGTTCCATTGTCTTGGAACCAGCTGGCATTTCCCCCAAGGCTGTACCTCACATCTGTTGCATTGTCACTTGCGGTGGGCAACACAAGCCTTTTTTTTTTCTCGCTGGCAGAGGGAATGAAAGACAACTGGGAAGCATCTAAAGTCGTTCCATCACTCAGCGTGTGGCTGCAGGTTCCTGCTGTGTCACTCTAGGCTCCCTCAACTTGGATTTTCCTCGCACACGAGCTCGCGTGTTGCACTTTGGGTGTTTTTTTTTTGTGTGTGTCTCAAGGCAAATGTTGTACTTTTGAAATTATCTCACAGCTCCTTGATCGGTGCCTCAGTGACTCTGTAGAAAAACATCACGTTTTTCTCAGATTCCTCTGTAAACTTGGAAAAAATGTTACTGGTTTGTCAAGCCCATAATGGAATGATACCAACCTACAAAGCCTCCTTTTGCATCTATCAATTAACTCCCCTTCAATATGAGGTCTGCAGTCAGACGCAGTGTTGAGGGTCTTTGCTTCATGCATACGGATCCACCCATCCCCAATTCCTTCTATCTTACCGGCCAAGTCTTTGGTTGTTAGGCAGTTTTTGTGCTTGGCCTTTTTGTCCTATACTTCCTAAACTATTTCCATTACCTTAAGGTCACAGGCTGGCTCTGCCTTGCAGCTGCAATATTTATCAATCAAACAGGTCTGAGACAACAGAGAAAAGTGGAGTGGCACAGCAAAGAGCACTTAGCCTGGATAAACAGGCGGCTAGTACCATGGATCACTGCACTGCTAAGCCTGTCACTAGGAAAAGGGGCTGGAGAGAGACAGAGGAGGGAGAAATTCCGGACATAGTGTGCGCCGCCGCGTGTGTGTCTATGTGGCCGTGTGTGTGTGTTTGTGACTTAGAGTGAGGCTTTGGGGAGAAACACAGGCCTGGTCAAAATGTCATCAGCGTGCCAGCTTATAGCAGCTTGAAAGGCTTAGAGTTGTGATATTTATCCTGTGGGCTTTGGTAGCGAGGTGGACTGGGAGAGAAAATATCTGTAATTTCATGGTGTCTTCGGGGGAAATCTGATTTCAGATGGCTGGCAGTCTGATAAATAGGAACTGCTGCCTGCAATCCTTTCCTAAAGGGATCGAAGAAAGGGTACAAGCCTCCCCTGCGTCGGAGTTTATGTGAGTGTTTGTGTGTGAACTCAAACGTCTCGTGCGTGTGCATCTATAAGAACGGACGAATATATGTCGCGCGGACTGGATTAGTTCTGATGACCCCCTGGACTGCACTGGATTCTATTTCAATTGTCCCTTGACAGCACATGTACAGGTATTAAATAAGGTCAGAGATGCTTCTTTGTCTTTTTTTTTATGTGGCTACATCCCGCCCGTCTCTGCCTCCGCCCGTCCGGGCTGCCCCGGTCCTCACAGACAAACCAACATCCTCGCAATCACATCCTGAATTTTTAACGATGAAATCATATCCTATTAATTCAACGGAGCCCTCTAAAATTCAATATGCTGTATAAACAATTAGATTACTCTGCCCATCATTTATCTTTATTTATATTTAATGTGATTCTTCACACAGTCGAGGGGAAGGGTGGGGAGACAAAACCAGCTCGGAAGGAGAAAATCCTCATTTAAGTTGCCTGCACACTTCATTAGGGTGGATTGTGCTTATAAATATAGTGATAGCAAAGCGCTGATAACAGCTCCGGGTTAATTCATCCTGATTCTGTTGGCGCCTTGTGTTTTACTACCTGTTATAATAGTGCACGTGCTTTTTCATATAGGTTAAAAAAAAAAAAAGGTGAAATGTTTTTGAAGCACTCGAACGCATCCAAGCAGACCAGGTGTTACTGACACCTGTCTCTTCATCTGCCAAGAGCTCCAAACACTGTTGATGCAGCCGTGTTTGGAGAGCATCTCCTCTTCCTCTGCTTATTTATATGACGACATGCAGAAAAACCCTCCTTTTATTGCATACTATTAGGTTTCTGCAGAGGATGTTTTTTGGAGTTATAGTGATTAATGAATTATAGTTTGTGTGTATTGTTGCTGTCATCTCTGTCAGTGGTGACGGACGTGGCTGAGGAAGTCAAAGCAGGAGCTGCAGGACTTTGGGCTCCGTCTTCCACCGGGTGCAAGGTGTTTGTGCACATTATCACCGTGCACTTCGGCCCTGCGTCACCTCGAGGGGCTTTTGTTCTGCACCCTGCTGCTGTAACGGTCTGCTGGCACGCCGTCAGGTCCACGTACCGCCCGTCCAAAGCAATTTGATAAAAGGATATAGAGACACACAGAATACACACTGCGTTTTTCTTAACAATTCATCACCAACCCGCAGCGACCCCCCACAGCAGAGTGCATCTTTGCATTAAGAGAGTCGCTGTGCGTGTGTGCTCTCAGAGCCCAGCAGCATACTGTCATTGATTATTTAAATCTTTCTCGACACGCCTACGATTCATTTAGAGGCTAACTAAAGCGCCCTCCTGCCTGACTACGCGCCCAGATTATGCATAATTTACTTAATGTGAATGGATTGGACACGCCTCAAGTGCACTCGCGTCACGACCAGGCACGTTTTATAAAAAACGGGCCCGGAGCCACCGAAGTCCCCAGACTACGAGGACAGACTCCGACATGCAGCATAATCCCAGTCTCAGTTCAAATACAGGCCAACGGAAAGGATGAAGAAGTGGAGATGAAGAAAGGCGGATGCTCAAATCATCAGGGAGTCTGGTGGATGTGAGTGGGGGTGGGCGGGGCTTCAGGTTCAACAGGCCACGGATTGGACGTTAATCCAACATCCAGTCGCACGCGAGGCCCCGATATCACAGGTGTTCACAAGCCAAACACACACACACACACTCACCTCATCAATTGCTTAACACAATTGTAGAGTATAATTTTCTTTGCAGCAATCTCGAGGTCAAACACCGGGTGTGAGTTTGCAAAGACACACACACACACACA
>CAAKHC010015779.1:9895-21134 GCA_901007825.1 Macroramphosus scolopax | reverse complement strand
TCCAATTTAGATGAATGACTGAGATCATATATCATTCCCCCTTTTGTCAGACTATTTTTATCTTGGAGGAAGTCGATGCAAGCAAGCTGCAGGAGCCCCAAACATGCCCCATCTGTGGTCCTGAGTTCAGCCTTTTGCTTGTGTGACAGGCTGAATGTCTCATCTCTGACAACGAAAGCAGATGGGAGGGCGTTCGCTGTCTTACAGAAGGAAACCAACTGCAGAAATACACTTCCTGTTCCTGTGGCCGGTTCAGGGTACAGCAGCCCCTTTAACCCCATTTGAAGAAATAATTCAATATTTTTCATATGAAAAAGTAAATAAAATTGTAATTATTGAACGGTGTTCTTCAAACTATCAGCTGAACAGAAAAGCTCTAATTATGGTGGGATTGTGTTAATTCATGTTGTTATCAAGTTTGGAAGTCAATAAAACACTAGAAACAGGGAGACATTTACACACAATTGTCTTGGCAAAAAACTATCTAAATCCTGCTGTTGGTAGAAACACTGCACAGACGTACCGGATACATAATCTAACGTCAAGAGGTAGTTACGGGGCATAAAGCCAAGGAAAACCACAGACTATTGCTTTTATGAACAAAGCATGAACCTGCATCACATTAATCGATGTGGTGACGTTGGTCCTGAATTAAACTTTCACCTGAAAGCGTTTGGTGTCAGACGGACATCGTTCAGCTCGCAGGCAGTCGAATACCAACAAGAGTCGGATCAACTCCCCTCATCTAACAGGCAGAGACCTTCACTGGAAACATCTGTTTTCTTAACTAGTAGGTTGTTTTGTCTAGAATTACCCAACACGTGAGTCTCCCAACACCAACAGCTTTCTACCAGAGGGCCAGGCTTTAAAGCTACTATCCCCTTATTGCCCATTAAAGTTAACTCACAACATCCCAGCCTTGTTCCCTAATTGAGGCCCTTGAACTCGGGGAGCAGTCGGGGTTCGGTCGGGTTGCCACGTCGGGTGCAGACCCTGCAGACACCCACTGACTTAACCCAATGCAAGCTGATGACGCCTGTTCAAGATTGAAATTAAATTCACTATGTGATGCATTTTAAAACATGCAGAAGCGATGCCATAACTCCGATATCTTCCTGATACCTTTTCATACGATGAGCATTTGTCCCGTGAGCTTTGAAGATCACAGTAACTTAACACCGTTTCAATAACGGGGGACCAGTTAGTAAACTGACCCACTGTTGTTGTGTTGTTGCCACACAGAAAATCACATTTAGAAATGTGTTTCATTACATAACAAATCGATGTGTTGGTGTGTGTGTGGGCTGAAAATAGATGCTTGATGAGGAGGATCCGTGCACACTGTTGAGCAGCAGTGATGCTAATGCTAACAAGTCAGCCTTTAACTGCAGGACTGACAGTTCGGATGCTTACAGGTCAGTCTAGACCGTCTACGGTACATTTTGGTAGCCATCTGTGTAGCAGCACATCTTTTCTCATGCATGAGGTCAAACAGAAACTCATAATACCTGAAGACCAAACAAAAGAAGACCTTAGTGGTTTTTCAATATCAACTCTCCAGTAACAGCAAAACTCTTCACTTTGAAAGCCCACTGAGGGACCAACATGTGAGGTACATTTAGAGAAGAACTTGAATTGTGGTTGAATTGAGTTTTGACACAGGATCTGAAGGGAGAGCGTCAATGTTAAGAACGTCTTGTGTGAGACATTTCCAGCAGCAAGGGGCAGCGTGGCTGAACAGCTGAACCCCAGGCAGGCAGGGGGTGCAGGAGGAGGATGACAGAGGAGGATGTCAGCGTATAGAAGGGCATGTACATGAAGGAGTTCAGAGAGACATGGAGGTGCTGGGTTACAAAGAGCCTTCAACGTTCTGGTAATGATGGTGGCAGCTGAATTCAGACCTGAACTTTATTGAGGCGCTTAGACAGAAACCAGAGAGGATGCACCTGCAATAATCAATACAGGATATAATCAGGGCAATGCTATTAGATGTGGAAGATGGAAAATGATGAAAAATATTGTGTAGGTGTAATTAAACAAATCGAGATGATGTGTTCTTCAAAATAAAACGTGCAGTCAATGATGACACCTCGACTTTTAAAGAGAAACAACAGGTTTCGCCAAAGTAGATTAGAAGCTAGAACGAGCACCTGTGTTTTTGTCTATTTTGTTAAACCTGGGTGTTTAACACGGAGGGGAAGTCTCGCTCCAGAAGAAGTCTGGCTCTGAAATCTCTTGGGAGGTGAGTTGTTGCAGTAAGAGACATCCACCCGGGGTAGAGTACAGAAAGCATCGCAACAATAAACAATGGTTTGTGTCTTCGCATTTCCAAATTGTGTAAAAATGACGTATCAAACCTTGTGTTCTTTTCATAGGCCTTGTTTAGTCCAGTGATTTAAACATACACTACTGTTGAAAGGTCAGGGGTCACCTGGTCTGTTCAGCATCGACCTCCATTATAACCGGCTTCATGAAATAATCACCTGGATGCTCTACGGTCATTGTTAGTGTACAACAATCAGTCCAGATGTGCTGAACACATCTGGGATGGATCGGAGAGTTGTTGGCTTTGATTGTCTGATTCCAGGTGATTTTAGAGAATGAATACCAAGTGTGCAACATGCAGCATCATTACAGAGGTTGGATTCTTTAACAATTCTACACATGGAAACATGTAAAAAACAAAGCTTTGTATTAGAATCACACTTAGTTGTGTGTGCTGAACCATGAAAGAGGAAACAAAGCATTGTGGGTAATATTTTAGGCTCTTTAAAACTGACAACTTTTATTGTGTTCACACACTTGGGATTCTCTCAATCACTTTTAATTAGACATTGGAAATGGTTTTCATTGAACACTAACATGTTCCATAGTTGTTGAGCACATCTGGACTCAGAATGATCATAGAGCATTGAAGATCATTATTTCATGAAGCTGTTAGCATGGAGTTCAATGCTGACAAGAGCAGCTGACCCAGAACTGTTCAACGGGAGTGTTCGTCCCGATCGATCTGATCACAAGTTGTCAGCTGTCAGTATTTGAGTTCACACCCGCCATTATAATGATCTCTATGTGTGCCTCAAGTGGCCACTGATCACATTGCACTTTCCCAGCTCTATATGCAAAGAAACGGGTCCATTAGTTCCATTGTTTTGAACAATCGGGAGGCAGACGATACATTCCTCAAGGATAGGTGGCAAGATAGTGAAGGAAGAGGAAGAATCAGGGCTAAAGCTACAAGGAGGCCGTACTCCAAGCAAACCAAATCACCCAAGATGTTGGAGAATATAACTATATCATTGAGAAAGAATTGTAGGGTACACTCAGTTCACAAATCTGTGTGCATTGGTTGTAAATTGCGTTGTATTCATGATTTGTTTGACTCTCCGTTAGCCCCGGACAGACAGCTCAGGCCTCTCCTGACAGTCATCCAAACCAGGTGGAAGGAGTCCCGATGATTCCAGTGGAATCTAGTCTCTCTAGTTGGCTACTGTGAGATGGTGTGAAGGGCTGCGCTACCGGATTGACGAGTACGGTCAAAGGCCCTTAACAGACACGCATCGATATCCAGGTCAACGACACCAAGAAGCTGCTCCAGCTAACAATGTTCACAGGGGTGTAGTGTGACAGCGGCGTGATGTTTACAAGTGCCAAGTAAGAGTTGAATAACATTTTGCCATTACTTGTCACCGGATCCACACAGCCGACGAGTGAGCCAGCGATCGTGAAGAATGAAAGATGACGATGTTAATTAGCTAATGTAAGTGTTACTTTAGGGCTCTGCGCATGCTACGCTCCAGCAGATTTGCGCCCATCTTGCATCCATTCAGGTCTTTCCAATAATTTGTGAGCGATTGCACCACCGTTTCAATAAACTGCTGACATTTACTACTAAACACACATTTTACACTCTTTCCTCACTCTACTATACTAAGTAACACTCAACTTACATAACACAGAAGTCAGCCACTTGTCCACAATCACTGATAAAGACCGGAGTGCCTCAGGCATTTTACACTTTATAGAATAAATAACACACAAAATGTCTATTTGTTGACGAAATGACCCTTTTTGATGCAGGGAGAACTGAACACTCCACCTTTAACCAGCCAACTTTCTGTACAATTCTGAAGAGCCAAGTGCAAGTAGAGGAGTATGCTGATCAGTAGATGTGAAGCTAAAATGTCAGTGTGCGTGTGTGTGCGTGTGTGTGTCTGTGTGTGTGTGTGTGTGTGTGTGTGTGTGTGTGAGGTTTGGCATTTCAGACAGAGATATCATAGCAGAGCAGGGTGAGAGGTGAGCGGCGCTGAATCAGAGGGGGTGGGGGGATGTCCAGTTTCACCCTGAGAGTGTTGAACTGTGGTTTTCCTGACTCTTGAAGTTGGGCCCTGCTACCAGACAATATTAGGCGAGATGCTGGGTTGCAGGCTAGAAGTTCAAGTCCCCGTGGCTCCGCCAGATGTCTGGTCCTCAGTTCTTGTCTTGATAAGCGTCACCGCCTCCCTCCAGTTGGAAATGCCAGTGTAGGGCTGAGGGCAGAGCCCGCCCAACACAACCTCACCTCCATGAACCACGGAGCACCTACGCTGCTTATCAGCACCAATGCACCTGCACAGCCGACACAATAGAAGGCCATGGATGTGCTTCTGTGTGGTTATAGTTGTGGGAAGGCCAACAGAAAGACTGAAAAACTGGTTGACTGTTAATGCTTTGTTGGACTGACGGTCGGTGAAAGAGCACGTCTGTTACACAAAAAAAGTTTGAAGTCTGTCAAGTCAAAGTGGATCTGAGTGTGTGGAACTGAATTTTGTTTTTGCATTGGTGAAAAAAAATTCACGGTACCTTTTCAGGTACAGCAAATAGGAGATTGGTTGAACAGCCCACAACAATCTCCGGCCCCATCGATCGCTCTTTCTGCTAGTTGTGGCCTCAGAAATAGGAGAGAGCTGAAATGGAGGACGGTGTCTGTTTTCGGAGGTGAATGATACGATGGATTTTTGAAATAAAAAGAAACGTGTTGTTGTTGTTGCCGTCTGTGAGGCCTGTGAGACTTGCAACCACCCTGCTGCATCTCAGAGGTTAAGTTGATCTATTTTGGATTTAAGTGGGCTGCTAATGCCTCGGTGCTTGTGTGAGTGCATGTGCACAAAAGCACGGCTCCGAGTGTGTGCGGGGCTACACACTTGTGTGCGTTTTCTGTAATTGTGTAAACCAATGAGGACTGATAAGCCTAGTGGAGCCAGACGGCAGACACTTAAAGATGTCTGCATTGATAATAAAGAGAAAGTTTAGCATAGGCAACCACAAACACACACACACACACACAAGCGTGCACGCACACACGCACAAATTAAGCACCTACTGTATCAGTTTTAACCTGTGCTGGGCTCTGACACTGAACTATATACACAACTGCATGTGTCTGTTTACCTGCTTACTTAAATCAGGTAAACAGTAAACAGATTAATCTCATCAGTGCACGGATGGCGGGTAATACTCAGGTTGAATCTTGGTCTGTGAGATGGTATCAGGATGGCATTTGTTGTCATAAGCTTTCAAGCATGGTGGCACTGCATTCTTGCACCTCTGAGGGCTGCAGGCTGAATAGAAAATTCTTCTTCCTTCCAGTTTAATGTATATCTCCATATTGGGATAGGAAATCTAAACACGTGAATATCTGCAGAGCCTCTGCTCCGGTTGTGGAGATCAAAGAATGAGACAGACGGTGTTGAACAGGCTTATCTAACCATTATGGCAGGGGGTCAGTGAGCTTAAAACAGCTATGATCTCAGTGCTTGTTGAAATGAATCCTTCATGGCGGTGCTCTGTGCCTTGAAAGAAACTGGCTGCAGAACGGAGGTTAAAAGCTAATTGATAGCATGTTGTCAGAGTGCATGAATCGTGAACTGCGTATCTGTGCACAAGGACATCATCAGTGCCTGAGTGTGCGTGTGCCACGTCCCTCGCCCCCATCCCTCCTGTCTGTGTTTTTGAACTTGAAGATGAAGCCATCTGCACCGCTCTCTGGAGACACAGAGCTCCCTCGCCTCCTCGTCTCTCCTTCATTTTCTGCTCCCGCTGTAATGGGAAAATTGCTCTGTCTTTCCGCTCTAGTTGGGATTGGCAGCGTTGATAAGCATTGCAGGGACAATTAGAGGTAGGAGTTTCATTGAGAGGCTTTCAAATGATGCTTTGCTGTCATTGGTGGCGGACCCACGGGACATACCATCGCACTGAACACTACTACCTCCTCCTCACTTACAGAACACCCCTGCCTAATGGCTAAAGTCCAGTGTATGGGTTCAGCAACAGACTTCCAACGAACCACAGTCTTTTTGTAGTTGTTGGTAATTGCATTGATCTGAGCTGTGATTAATCTCTGTCTGCACTCAGACAATGGATGTTTGCCGCAGCTGGTTTTATTCCATTCTGTTCCTTTTCATGTACTCCTCTTGTGAGGCCGGTCGCACACAATAAAGACAACAAAAAGGCTTTTTCCCCACCAAGTCTCGTCTTTGTTTGGATGAGTATGATGAGTCTGTCATTATCTCAGCGGGCTTCAACCAACACTGCTTTGCCTTACCTTTCTCCTTCTCCCAGAGATGGGGATGAATTAGGGAAATATCTTGCTGTGTTGCAGCCCCTCAACTAATTACTGTTGAAAGGTCTGATATGACTTGGAGGTAGGCAGCCGGTGAGAGGCTGCAGCTCGCAGACAGACAGAAATATGAAGGTGTGGAAGGGGCTGGGGGCATTGTTTACGAGCTAAGTGAAGTGGACCATCACAGAGGGAGTCAAGCAAAGGCCAAGTAAGTGATGGAGGGACCGATTAGAGTAGAGTGAGAGGGTATGAAAGAGGGGGAGGCAAGAGCAACATTCCTGCGTAGGACTCTATCCCCACTTTCAGTAACAGGACACTCATGTTTCTGCAGTGAGAGCGTCACATGGGAGAAGCAGTTAGAAGCACCTTTTCTTTTGTGTTTTCTTGGTCATTGTCGGAGACGCTGAGTTTCCCCCGACTGCTGCTAGACTGTGTTGTTTACAACCAAATCTGAGCTACAGGTCAGCACGGCACAAACAACCCTCAGCATTCTTTGAGCTATTCATCACGCTCCCACCTCTGTGCCAATTCTCAACCTACTCATTCATCTTGGGTCAGAGAAGCATCAAAACCCCAACTTAGACGTGCCAGGTTTCTCTTGGGCTCGGATAAAAGCTGTAATAATGGCAATGCTAAGTGAGTCAGTGGCGCTCTGTTCACATCACACTGCTAATTGGCCATAAATGAGTCCATCTGGTTTGATTTGCTGTTCGGCGAGGCAGCAGGATAGCAGTTCCCTCTCAGCTAAGCTCCTCAAGCTGCCTGCTCAGCCCACAGCCACAGTAACACAGAGACCACCTAAGAGGAACTCATAACAAGAAACCTTAACTACACCTCGACACCAACACGGTAAAAAAAACTGTAGGCAAGGCTTCTTGTGCCTGAGCCTTCCCTTAATGGCTGCTTCACAAATAAACCCTTCGGCCGAGGCCTTCATTTGGAAACCTGTGTACAACACGCATACCTAAGATTAGAAAAATGAAATACTGACGCGAAACTTCACACAGAGCCTGAAGGAATTGAAAGTGTTAGACGGGTTTTACTCTCTCACAGTACAACATGATTGGAATGATGTTGATCAGTATGAAATGTTCAACAGCTGTTTGGCCAGGTGCAGATAAAGAGTGGGTGGGGGGCTGCTGGTGTGAGGTGGCGGAGGGGGTGTGGACTCACTCAGAGATGTGCAGCGCAAGTTAGTGTTGCAATTACTCGTTACAGGAAGAGGTATTTATTTAGTGGTTTTGGGCCAACTGCACACACCAGGAGGCCAGAAGGTTTATATCATTTACATATTATCCCGGATAACTACTGTTAGTTTCATTAACCACTTCCGGAAACGTGTCCTCTTCCAAAACAAAAGACATCTGTCTCGAACAGTGATGATCTATCAACAGAATGCTGGAGATCTGCTGAGCCAAAATGTTCCTGAGGTGGTGAAATGACAGGTTGTTACTGGATAATACTGGTATTGTTCAACCTGGGTCCCATTTCCTCAGGTATGGGAGTCAAATGATTGTAAGTGATGCAGTATTGATCGATCGGGTACAGTGAGAGTTCATAATCTCAAGAGATGTTTGTTTGGGCCACTGACAGGTTTTATCACCGTCTGACATCCTCATAGAAAGAACTTCATCACTGAGTTGATGTGTGAGTTGGAATTAAGGCTTCAAGACATCTCCAAGATTTAAAAACAATGAAGTAAATGCAAAGCTTTCATGGGCTAACTGGTGAGTTAGCTCGATGCTACACAGCGATTCAAACACTGAACACTTCAGGATATCTGCAGCCCTCAACAAGTCCTAACACGTTCTTTACAAATGTAATGCCATTTAAAAACCACAATGTTGTGATTCGATCCCACTTCAACTGCTATCAATCAGCGAAATTACTTGCTGCTCTTTGTCAGCCTCAAATGTCACACCAGGTTAGATGTTGTTCATTCCTGTCTGTGATGTTGTAACCACATGGTTTGCATATTGCGATTGTGTTTGTCTTGATCACACTGTCGTCTTTGTGTATGAAGGAAACAGTCTTTTGAAGAATGTTCCGAGCTCCTCTTGCAAGCCGCAGAATAACAGACACACAACTTCCTTCCCTGTTTGTTCAGATGTTGGCTGCTGACAGATTGTTACAGTGGAACTGAAATAGGGGACATTAAGTTGATTTGCTAATAACTTTATATGGCATAGTTTCATTTTTGGGGAGAGTATCAAGTCTTTGAAGTTTTACGGCTCAAGTTCAAAGGAAGTCACCAAGTCATTGGTGTTAAAGTTCTTTAATAATTTCGAGTTGAGTCTAAAGTCATCAGCTTTGTGACTCAAGCCGGGTCATGTGACTCGGATCTGCACCTGTGGTCTACAAGCTGGCTTACAGATGTTGTCTCAAAGCTTTTCTCATAGATATCTTTCACTAGCGAGTCTCTTCTTCTGCATTGTTTGGTATGCTGATGATATTCAAATGCAGGGGAGACACGCAGTGATTCCAACAGGAAAGTCGGCAACAGGAAAGTCACATTCCCAAAGTCATAAACTCCATTAACCTTTGCACAGTTTATTCTCAAATAATGGCAAATTTGAGCGGTTCCACTCTGTGGGGTCCAGACCTGTTGGCACCACTTCCCCACCTTTAGCCTCAGATCAATCCCAGCACATCCTGCCGACTCTGTTTGCACAGCTTGCCGCCCGACACTCATACTAATACAATGCTTTACCTCAAAGCAGAGCAAACTATCACAACCTGTCATAATGTGGAGTGGGGGCAGCCGGATCCTCCCGTGGGTGAACCTGTCGGCACTGTGATGCTCAGAACCGGATCTGACACTGGCATTTAAGATATTAGTCCATCAGAACTCCAAAGGTGGATCTTATCTCTCTGATTATATCTGTTGGTTCCTCCGTCACAGAGCCAGAACACGGCTGGATGGACCTGCTCGGGCATGTTGGGCCAAGATTCATTTCTGGCCTGTTAACTTCCTTTTCTTGAAGGCAGCAGTGCTGGATTGACCTGCTGTTGTTCATTTAATATCACTAAGTCAGTTATACACAGCCGTCATTGTGTCGTGTTAACTTTACAGGGTTGTTATCTCAAATATCTTTTATCAAATTAGCAGAAATCTTTACACACATTGTGATCGGAGCTTTAACCAACTCGAGTATTTGGACTTCACAACTGCTTTGTTTCCTCTGTTGTAATCAGGCCTCGGTCCATGCACGGGAAACATTTCAATAAACAGGACAAGGTATCAGGTACAGGAGGTGGGACAGGGGAAACAGTTTCTGTCCTCTTCGCTGCAAGCTAGTCGCCTGTGATTGACATTCATCAATAGTGTTGATGTCTGATGGGAAAACGTTTGAATGTGTTTTACAGCATCATCAATTCCACCCCTGCAAGTTAGAAGACAAAAAAAACCAAAGCACACTTGTGATGAATTCTTCACAAATTAGTTTTTTAGTCATTTAAAGTAGTTCTTATCATACTAACATATGTTCAGGGCATATTGTTCTGACAAAATACCAACGTGTTCATGCACTGCTATATTGTACTTGTAGATTTAGAAGCTAAGTCTTAAAACAGGCAATCATCCATCACGGTAAGCTGGTGTTACATCATCTGTTGACTTTCTTTTGTACAATTCCCCAAAACAAATCTGTGAATGCCTCAGTGGCTACCGCAGCATCACTCAGAGCAGCTGTCAATCATACGGTTGCTTCCCCTTTTAAAAGGCATGAAATAACGAATAAAAAACCCAACTTATCCGAAGAAACGAAAACTTGAACAAACTTCGTGGAACGTCAGAAAACCAGCTCTGAGGGAAATGTGTACTTCGAGTTTTTCTTTGGCCGATCCGCTAACATGGAGGAGGCGGGGCTAATGATCTGACTGCATCTAGCCACTAGGGGGCGTTCAAGATCTTAGGGCTTAATTCATGGGGAGCTGATATGACATCTATCAGTATAAATGTCGATAGTCTCAATTTGTAAAAGTGTGTTTTTTATCTGCTAACTGATCCGTCTCATTGGAGTGGGCTCAGAAACACTGCGGCTCCGTTTCCTCCGTTACCTCGACTTCATTTCTCACAGTGGGAGGAGGTGGAAGAAGTCTTTACTTTGTCAATGATTAATACGATTCTTTTAATGCACCTTAACATACAGCTGTTTAATCATGTTACTGAAGGTCACTTTGAATTAATAATTATATTCAGTATTTCATATTATTACATGATAAACCTTTGATGAGCGAGTACCTTCCAAACCTACCACACCACAGGACGGACAGACAGTCATCACTGGCTGATCCAAACCTCATCCTTTCATTGATTCACTGATGTAACAAACGTCTTCATTACCCATTGAAGAAGACGTATTTCATTGACGGTATGACATCACGGCTGCTAATACGTCCATGATTTTGTAAAGCTGTATGTTCTTATGATTTCTGATGGCTGCTGCTCGTCTTCCAACGGTGGAAGAACAACCTCGGCCATTATTGTCAGTGCTTCTTATGTACATACGGGCTGCTGATGTTTGGTACAAACCTGATTTATGAACACAATGAACTGAAAATGGAGTTGAGCCTTATGTAAAACAAAATGTAACCTCTGAGCTGTTCCAATCAGGTCTGTCTCTTTCATAAAGGCCT